>OX030965.1:6126502-6174002 GCA_943735955.1 Piscicola geometra | reverse complement strand
AACTTATCACTTTTTTCTTTTTTTCTTGTTTTTATTTTGATAATAATCGTGTTATTTTTCTATCACTTTTTTTTATTTTTGTTTATTATTATTATTCTACTCTTTTTTTCTTTTTTCAATTCATTCTCTTCAAACCAGAGAGACTTTCCTATTACTCCGAAGAACATTCTTCATTGAACGAGGCGGTTTCTCCCTGCGGCGATGGGAGGACTATTAAGGGCCGAAAATAAACGTCTGCATTTTTCATGAGCGCTGTGCTTAGGTAGGTTATTTTTCATAGCTTTTCTTGAAATATGATTGGAAATTGTGATTTGATTAATTAAAATTAATATAGCAATAAATAAATTATTTATTGAATGATTTTTTTCTAATTACTTATTTACTTTATAAAAATAAACATTATACATATTAAAAGTTAATTAATTAATTAAATTAATTAATTTAGATTTTCAAAAACAAACAAAAAACGCTATATCCGACGGTGTAAGGTCAAATGGTGGACTGGTGAGACAAAAGAGGCAATAATCATATATTGACTTTTTGTGTTGTTTGCTAATTGGGTGTTTTCATGTGCAGTTGGCATTGGAAAGCCAGTGCGTCTTATACATAGTCATTTGAATAATTGGCACAGTCCTATGTTTTCCATAACCGATCAAGCGGTGAAAGAAAACCCCTAGAACTTGGAGAATAAAATTGAATTGCAATTTAAGAAATATATAATTTAAATGGATCTCTACAACGTCTAAGCCTATTCAAAACATTTCCACACAAAAGAATAACAAGCACTAGAGTTCACGATGAAGGAATATTAATTGATTGACCATGGGTGGTGCATGGCTTGATGGCTTTTTAGTTGGATGAATGGATTGGTTGATGAGTGGTTAGAAATAGAGATGAAAAAATTAATGAATGATAGATAGATGAATAAATGAGAATAAAAATAAATAGATGAGTAAATAAAGAGAAAAATAAAGAAATAAAAAAGGAAAAAGATAAATAGATAGATGAGTTGGTTGATGAAAAGATATAAAAATTGAATGGGCGCGTGAATCGATAGGTACGAATGACTCGTTAATGAGTTGATGAGTTGCTGAATGAGAAGACATGAAGATGCAGAAAAAAAATAATGAATAAAGATAAAAATAAAAAGATAGGACTTAAAAATTGTTAGGTAGATAGATGAGTGGATGAATGAATGGATGGAAAGATGGATGGATGGAAAGATGGATGGATGGATGGATGGATAGATGGATGAATGAATGGATGAGGGAATGAATGGAAAATAAATGCATGAATGAGGGGATGGAAAATGTTCGGTGGGTTTTTTTGTTTGCATCAGAGCGCTGATAAATGTTCATTCTGGTCACGGTGTGTATGTATGTATGAATTTGTGTGTGTGTGTGTGTGTTTGTGTGTGCGTGTGTGTGTGTGCCACGTGTGTGTGTGTGTGTGTGTGTGCGTGTGTGTGTGTGTGTGTGTGTGTGTGTGTGTGTGTGCGTGCGTGTGTGTGTGTGTGTGTGTGTGTGTGTGTGTGTGTGTGTGTGTGTGTGTGTGCGTGTGTGTGTGTGTGTGTGTGTGTGTGTGTGTGTGTGTGTGTGTGTGTGTGTGTGTGTGTGTGTGTGTGTGTGTGTGTGTGTGTGTGTGTGTGTGTGTGTGTGTGTGTGTGTGTGTGTGTGTGTGTGTGTGTGTGTGTGTGTGTGTGTGTGTGTGTGTGTTTTTTTATTTATTTATTTGTGTGTGTGTTATTGTAAATTTCTGTGAATGTGTTTTGAGCTATTAGATGCACTCAGTTAATCCTCATTATACTCATATATTTGTGTGTGTGCTGTTCTCATGTCAGTATAATATTATTAATTAGGTGTGTTTGTGTTTAGGTTTTTGTGTATGTGTGTTGATGTTTGTATCTGTGTGGGTGTTTTTATGTTTATATGTGTTTAAGTGCAAGATAACATTCAATGTTTTAAATGTTGGCATTCAAGCTTTTATATTTTCTTTGTAGTGTCTTTTTGTTGAAATGTCTGTTAATCAGAGTTTACTTTCCTAAATCATGCAGACAACAACCGTTGTGAGAATGAATTGCGTGCTAGCAAAAGATTTTTTTAAATGTTATAAATAGTTTTTTTTACATATTTTTCTTTAATGGATAATATATTTTTCGTGCAATTAAACGTGTAAATAGGATATTTTGAGTATGATTTAGGGTAGAAAATGTTGATTTAAGATTCCAATAAATAAAAAAATTAAACTATCCATTATTACTTTCATTTTAAATGCATTATACTGAAGAATAATTAGAAAAAATATAAATGTACTTTTCAGAATTTCTAGGAAAAGATAGCAAAAAAATGTAATTTCAAGTTTGGTGTAGCAAAAAACAATTTTATTCAAAATTAGATTTATTCTTTTTTCAATTAAAAAATTACGGATACGATGATCGTTTTCAGAAAAACAAAATAGGTGGAAATAAAAAAATTGAATATAAGAATTTAAAGAAAAACAGAAGAAATTGTCTATAAAATTTAGAATTTTTTTTTTAATTTAGAAAAGAAAAACCATTACAAGTATAAGACCACTGTAAAAAGAAAAATACAGATTCCAAATGTAAATAAACGCATCAAATTCTTTTTGGAAAAAACAAGTAGCAAACGAGAACTTTAAAAGAATTTTTTTGCATGCCGTGTCTCACGGAGGTCCATTGTATTCAATATTAACAAGAAAAGTAGCAATTTAAATAAATAATAAATTTAAATTCACACTTTCGAAGGAAAAAAACAAACTATAGCTAATGGGAAGTTATAGAGAGAATAAAATTGAACTGTGTTCATTAGAGGAAAATAAAAACTAGATTTTAACGAAAAAGATTTTACTGTACATTTTATATATTTTTTTTAATCCGTTAAAAAAATTATTTCAATTTTTAATTTATATTTTAAATATAAAAACTCATAATCTCAGAAAAAATGGTTTTTTTCTTATATTTTTTAACGTTTATAATCATTATGAAATTTTAAGGATGAGTTTTTCTTTCGAAGCCAGCAAAACAACCTAGTCTCGTGCGTATAATTTCATTGATTTTTTGAGCTTTTTCTATTTTTGTAAAAAACTTCCAGAGTTTCAGCAAATTCTTTGAGGCGTTGATATGTAGGTTCATTTTATAGACAGTAGAAGGAAGGATCAATAGAAACGCTGGTGATAATGATGGTGGTGATAATGATTTTTAAAATATTATAAAAAGCGATTGTTATTAAAATGAAGACATTAAAAACTAAAATATTTTCCAAGAATTTGATAATAGTTTTTCTTCTTAACATAAATTGAAAACAAAAAAGCGTAACAATTCTACTTTCAGAAATATAAACATAACTTTGAACAGTTTTTGTGAAATATTGCTTGAAAATACAAGGTGTGAAGTTTTTTTATAGAAAAAAAACAAAAGAAACAAGAAGAGAACTTAAAGTGATTTATTTGAAACGTCTCAAAAAGTGCACGCTGATGGCAATAATTTTGAAAATGATTAGAAGCCACTGAACGGAAATAAATTCTCAAAGAATATAAACACGATGATTCCTTAAACAACAAAAAAACGATAAATATATATTTTTAAATAATCAATTAAGGACAAAAAGACCACACTAAAACATACCAACAACAGCAACACAAGAAAATCCAAACAACAACAAAAATCATTCAACAAATAAACTGAAAAACCAAGAAAGCAACAAAAACAACACAAGAGAGTCCAGAAAAGCGACACAAAACTGGCAAGCGATCTTCGCTACATTGTTAGTGCCACAGTCATTCGTCAAACGCTCAAGCGAGCGAGCATTAAAGGAATCGTTAAAGTCCTCGCAGAAACTTACTGAATTGCTAACGTTCTCTACAAACAACTGGAAAATGCGTAAAATAAATCATAGGAGATGCTCGTTTTTTGCAACTGTGAGCAATTAGTAGTTATTTTCAGAGTTTACTGGTTAATGATTTTTAAATGTTGAGCACGAAGTTTAAAATAGGAATAAGAAAACCTCGGATGGCATAAATAAAAGTGTAAAGCTGTGGAATGTAACACAGAACTTGGGAATAAATGTCTAAGACATTCGATAAATCTAAACTTTGAAAAACTTTCAGAAATGACGCTCGAGCAGCTCTGGAATGATGACAACTTCAAATCCTCTTCCAAGTTGTCATGGCGGCTTTTTCAAAAAGAATATCAATCGCATCCAAATTTCACGAAAAATTATTTAAAATTCATTGAATTTGATTTAGAAAGTTTTAAATTCACCTAAAATCTGTTGGAAAATATATTAAAAATTAAAAAGCACTCACAAGGATTCATAAATCACTTCGACATTCTCACGACTAAACACATTCCAAGCAACATCAAAATATCCTTCCAAGAGGTTCTTCCAACAAATACCTACCAGAAACATGCCTACCAACCCATTCAACAACCATTTTTCCCACCAAGCCACTACCACCACCAAACTCTTCCACCATGACACCATCTCCTTTGAAGACAAAGCGTTCGTTCTACTGACAAAACCTTTTGTCTCGGGATACTTTTCCACAAGAGACAACATTAATCTTCGCATCGCCACAAAGTCCTCCTTTGACGCTGCTTTCTCGATGCCGTCTTTCCTGCACTTTCCCTTCACAAGCCCTCCACCCCCTCAGTGCATTGGCATCAATCAAACCTCTCCTTTCAATTTATCCCTTTCAACTCGGATTCACTTTTCATTTCAAACCAGAAATATCTCAAAATCTTTTTCCTGCAGAACTTCATTTCATTTTCCAGTCAGCACGCTTCCTCCAGGCCCTGTCTTCTACGCCCAAAACTCGATTTTCAAACTCAATAACAACCTCAGCATTACGCTGGCGGGTACCGAGTCACGTCCAGCGGAAATTTTAAAATGTTTTCTATTCTACTTTCTTGAAAATAATAAACTTTTTAAATATTCAAGAATCTCTCTCTCGATGAAGCTAGCGACCCATAAAGCAACGAAAGAAGGCATTGCGACCAGAAGCTTTGCCATGGAGATTTCAATAAAGACGCTGAAAAGTTTTAAAATGCTAATAAACGCGGAAAATCATTCGGGGTGTAAATTCAAAATTATGGCAGTTTCGATGGCAACAATGGATGTTTCAAATGGGGTTTTGAGGGTTGAGGATAGAAGGAAGAAAGCATTGGAAAAAGCAGAAAGCAACACATTGTTGCCAGCAGCTTTTGGAGCTGAAACAAAAAGATGTTTTAATGCAAAAACAACGACAATGACAACACTCACTTCACAACAAGAATCATCAACAACTATAACAATAACAACACTAGAAACAACATCGTCAACAACTACAACACCACCAACAACAGTGACAACAACAACAACTATGGAAAAAGCAACAAGTCTCACAAGAGCGATACCAAGAAATATTTTCGCAGTAATTTGGTTGATGCACGTCCTGTTAGCGGCATTAAACTGTATGCAGGAATGCTGTCACGCTCGGGTTAAAGGCACTAAAACACCCGAAGAATCTAGCAAATCAAGTATTGAAAAAACAACTACAACTAGTTCTAAAAATGCAACAAGCTCACCAACAATAAATACATTGTTGATAAAAACAAGATTATTAAGAAATAAAATAAAAGAAGCAAATACAAAAATAAAGCAAATATTGCTATTGTTGACAGTTCTTTATTTTGCGAAGACAGCGAACATAAAAGGATTGTCAACACGAACGAACGTCCAAGAAGCAGTCGTTAAATTAAAAAAGAAAGCGTTATTGCGTCTGCAAAGTCCAACTGATCCTTCGCATGCAACTACGAAAAAAACAATAAAACTCACAAAAATAAAACTCACAAAAACAACAGACACAGAAACAATGCCCAAATTGCAAAATCCAATTTTTTCGAATTTTCCATCAATACGTCCAAACGCTGTCAGTTTAGAAGGCGCTCCAGGGTTTTGTAAACAACCGGAAACGTCTCAAATAACGTCGACCACTATGCCAAAACTATCACAACCACACCAAAAACAAAGACAACTACAACCACTTCTAAACCAACAACAAAAGCAACAACTATCAAAACATCAACCACAAAACATACAACAACAACAACAACATAATTCAAATTTACATTTCAAAGAAAGAACTACACAAAGAAGAACAATCTACAAAAGCACGCAAACTAACGAAGCAATAGAGTTTCTCCTCAACACCACCTTCATTCTTTCACTCCTCGTCCATCCATCGTCCTCTTCGTTGTCTTCCTCTTCCTCCTGCTCAAACGACAGATGGAAATCTAATGCGAACAGATGCAGCTATGTGTTGTACGAAATGACCGACAACCTCAGGAACGGCTGGACGCACCGGGGACTGGACGCAGACGGACACAGAGAAACACGCAGACACGCGTCGGAAGAGAAGATAAGTCAGATTTGCAGGTAGTTTCGTGGCATAGATTATAGTTAGGCATCAATTGCGCTTGTAAATATCGCATTAGCAAGGCAACTATTCCCTCGCCTTCCATTCATCCTCCATACGTCCACGCACGCCTCTAAATCATGCTCTCTTTAACCTCCAAAATTCGTCTGCTCCCCTTCCAACACCTTTTTGATTATCATTTCGTCCCACATTCATTACCCTCACGCTTTTTATTATATAATATTAATGTTGAGTTATAATCTAGTTTGAGGCTATCGTGTTTTTATGCTTTTCTAAGTACTATATAGCTTAAAGTTAAAATGTGGTCTACAAACTAAAATAGCTTTTCCACTTTTAAAACATTCATAACTCCGATAAAAATTACATCCCCTATAAAATGCTTCATTATTTGAAGAAACTTCTATTTCACCATCCCCTCCTATCATAAAGGATGTCAACTTCATCAAACCCCCCTCAACTCCCATTAAAAAATCTTTTTCACTGCACTCACTGCCCTTTCTACTCTACACCCGCACTTCAAGGGAATGGAAGACCACGAACGACTGTCTCCAGCACGTTTCCCACCGGTGCAGTGGCGACGCGAAAAGCCAACGAACCATCCAAATCCACATCTCGAGATTCAACGCCTACGTCAAGTTGTGTAATGCCCCGGACAAATGTTGGTGGTGGCTGGTTGGTTGGTTGGGATGGTTGGTTGGGATGGTTGGTTGGGATGGTTGGTTGGAATGGTTGGTTGGGATGGTTGGTTGGGATGGTTGGTTGGGATGGTTGGTTGGTTGGTTGGTTGGTTGGTTGGTTGGGATGGTTGGATGGGATGGTTGGTTGAGATGGTTGGTTGGGGTGGTTGGTTGGTTGGTTGGGATAGTTGGTTGGGATGGTTGGTTGGGATGGTTGGTTGGGATGGTTGGTTTGTTGGCTGGTTAGGATGGTTGGTTGGGATGGTTGGTTGGTTGGTTGGGATGGTAGAAGATGCAGGTGGTGATTGATTGGGATGGTTGGTTGGTTGATTGGCTGGTTGATGGTTGGTTAATTAATTGGCTGGTTGGTGGTGGTTGGTTGGGATGGTGAGGGGGATACATGGTGGTGTGGAGTGTTAAGTGGGTTAGATGGTTCTTACTTTCATTTGCTGTGTTTATTTCGGATTGTAGAACAAACTTATAAAGAATGAAACACACATTTTTTTTGAATCTTTGAATTTTTCTTAATCATTTTTTTAAAAATTCAGAATAATCACAATAAAATATATTTCGATTTATAAAAAACTAATTAATCTATAAAACTCAAAATAATGACCATTAAAATACTAATATACAAAGACAATTTCAAGCATCAAAATTTCACTACTAAAAGTCAAACAATTACATTATTTAAAATATCTTTATAAATAAATTATAAAAAAGAAAAATACTGTCACAACAAATTTAATTTCGCAAAACACTTGAATCGATCCAAAAGGGCTAATGCAGCCATTCCTATTCCAAGATGCAAAAAGTATTCGTAAATTTTCTAGCTCTTACTTTTACAAAATTGACTTTCAAGAATTCCAGATGTTGTTAATCTTTTCGATTTATAAAAAAATTAATTGGATCGTTTGTCTTCATGTCAGTTGATCAATTGGGCTTACTAAATCATAAAAGAGTTATGAATTTCAAATTAAATTCTAGATTATACTTTTTTTATGTTATACTCACATGAAAATTTCAAATAACTATTTCAACTACTTTTAAATTTAGCAAATACCAATAGCGTTCTCAAATACCCTTTACAAAACCAACCACTCATTCAAACAATTACATCAAACCAATCCACTAAACCCATAACCCAACACCCACCCACCACCCAACCCTTTCCAACCAATCACCAAACCACCCACTCAACCACCTGCCAAGCCATTCACCCACCCACCAAACCAACCACCCACCAAACCAACCATTCACCAAACCATTCACCCACCCACCACCCACCCACCAAACCACCCAAACCAACCACCAACCAATTACCAAACCAAACCACCCCCCCCCCAAACCAAACCAGCCTTCCACCAAATCCCACTTCTCAGACAAAGACACTCTGCTCGAATGTTTCTTGCCGGCGATTCAATCTTCCATGAAATGCACCGAGAACGTTGACCAGTGCGTTCTCACAATTATATTCTACTTCTACAACTCACTGATTGATTAAAAAAAGTTGCCTCTTAATTTTTATTTTTTATGTGTTTATAAAGTTTTTTTTTAAATTATTTGATTTTTATTTTTTTATTTAGACTAATTATTAATTTTTGTTATTAATATTATTATTTTGAGAATTTAAAAATCTATTTCGAGTAAAATTGCGTTTTAAATTCTAAAATAAAAGTGTATTCTCTTATTTAAATTCTAAAATAAAAGTGTATTCTCTTATTTAAAAAAGACATTTTGGATTAAATATAAGACAATTATGTTGTTTATTAAATCATTTCTTTAATCCTACTTTATTTGTAAATTATTAATTAAACCTCTAGGTACCTGGGTCGTAAGATATCGTCTGGGGAGTATATGCTGGCTTGTAGGTGAGTGGAGGGATGGATGGATGGATGGATGGATGGATGGATGGATGGATGGATGGATGGATGGATGGATGGATGGATGGATGGATGGATGGATGGATGGATGGATGGATGGATGGATGGATGGATGGATGGATGGATGGATGGATGGATGGATGGATGGATGGATGGATGGATGGATGGATGGATGGATGGATGGATGGATGGATGGATGGATGGATGGATGGATGGATGGATGGATGGATGGATGGATGGATGGATGGATGGATGGATGGATGGATGGATGGATGGATGGATGGATGGATGGATGGATGGATGGATGGATGGATGGATGGATGGATGGATGGATGGATGGATGGATGGATGGATGGATGGATGGATGGATGGATGGATGGATGGATGGATGGATGGATGGATGGATGGATGGATGGATGGATGGATGGATGGATGGATGGATGGATGGATGGATGGATGGATGGATGGATGGATGGATGGATGGATGGATGGATGGATGGATGGATGGATGGATGGATGGATGGATGGATGGATGGATGAATGGATGGATGGATGGATGGATGGATGGATGGATGGATGGATGGATGAATGGAGGGATGGATGGATTGATGAATGAATGGATGGAGGGATTGATGGATGAATGGGTGAGTTGATAGATAACTGTATGATGAGTAGATGGATAGATGGATCAAATGCCGAACAAAAATTAATGTATATGGTACAGTGGCAATAGTATTTACAAAATCCTATGAACGAAAAACGAAAGATTCAACATTAATCTGAAGATAATCGTGATGTATACAATAAAAATGTTTCATATATACAACGGAAAGAATACCATCTACGGAGATTCTAGACGATGATAATGTAATTCAATAGTGGAGCAAGAAATCATGAGAAGGAAAAATTTTTTTTTTTAAATTATTTAATCAAAATATTTTTGATCTAACTCAAAATTCGTCAATTTTTGATGGAAAAATTCACTTTTCTTTGACGCTCGTCATTTATTGTTTTTGAAATAAATTTTTTCGCAATTTTCGCAAATCGTTAATCGTTGCAAAAATAATTTTTCGAACGTCAGTTTGGCAAAAGCAATTCCAAGGAAATAAAAATCCTATAAAAACCCAAGTAAAAATCCTTTAAAAAGGAATGTACAACAGAAAAGAACAAATACCAAAAACCTTTAAGTTGTTGTTTAAAAACATTAAATTCACATTTTCTGAAATATATTCTGTCGTTTTGAAGTTTTTTTCGGTCAAAAAACTTTTTTTGAAAACTTCGTTTGTTCAAGTGAAGTGGTTTGATGCGCTAGTGATGTTTGCATGCACTTCGGCTGAGAACTTAACACTCTGTGAGGCTCACTAGTTTTTTTATGTTTTTTTGAAATAAAGTTTTTTTTCTCGACTTTTAAATAATTTTGTAGCGTAAACCTTAAGGATTTATATTTATTTATTGTATGCCGTTTTCTTAGACAGGTAAAAAATATATTTGAGCTGCTTTAAAAATGAAACATTTTCCAGATAAAGCTTAGCACCTTGCGCTATTTGCTTAATAAAAACAGAAACAAAAACTGTTTAAAATTATTTTACTTTTTCAAAAACAAATGTCATGAGTAGGCTTTTTTCAAAATAATTGTTATCAACCGTCTGCTTCAACGTTAAATTTAATTTTTTCTCAATATAAACGACTGCTTTTCCAATGTGATATATAGCTTTCAAGATTTTAGAAATTCCAATTTATTAAAATTTTTATTAGTTATTTGCATCTATAAATCATTAAAAAAAGACTTTTATATTAAAGTTTTTTAAGCTTATTTATATTGTGCATTTGAAATTCTTTAAATTAGTTTTTTCCATGAAAAGTCTTTATCATTTTTGAAACTTTTTCATTTTCGTTTGTTTTTACAACTCTAAAGTATATTTTCAAATGAATGATATAAATATATATTTTTTATTTATTTTTATATTTCCCGAAAATTTATTTATTTAAAAATTATTTTGAAAAAGAAAGAAATTTAATTTATTTTTTTTTGCAAAACCAATATTGCCCGTATTAAGAACTATAATAAAATAGAAATAGCTATGGAGAGAAAAAAATTTGAATAATGAAAAAATATATATAAAACATATATAAATATATATAAAAATTTAAATATATTAAAAATTATATATAAATATTTAAATAATGAAATAATATTAATCAGATTTGTAATTAAATAATAATCATGATAATCACAACAAATATTTAAAGTTTAAAACCATTGAAGTTATCATATAAATTGAAATATCAGAATAATAAACTTTATATAACAACTTCATCAAATGCAATTAAATGCCTTCTTATTATTTTAAACCTTGCCATTACAATTATTGCCGATTAATTATAGGCTTTAATGTTGTACAGACTAAATTTATTTATAATTTTTCATTTTTTTAATATTATAGTATTTTTTAATAATATAGTTTTTTATGTTACTTTTATTTGCTAATCATATACTTTTTATACTCTTTGTGATATAGTTTTTGTCTTTTCCCATACAAACAGATCGGCACCTCATTCACATTCTGCTGGCGAAGTCTTCAAAAGCATACAAAAATCGTTTCAAGAGCTTGGTTTTTTGCAAATTTTATTTTTTTATATATATTTTAAATAATCTTTTTATACTTTTCCGTATTTTGTTATCTTTGAAAAATTATGTTAGAAAACTAAAAAATGAGAATCTAGAAGTGACTAATTCCTGGTTCAAATAATTTTTGAATTACTATTCATTCATTAATATTTTTGTAAATATCAAAAAAACAAATATTACAAAGTACTACCGTTCAGATAATTCACTTTCAAAGCATTTTTTGATTTGAACAAAAATTGACAAAGATGTATACTGGCTTGACAGTTTTTGATTACTTGTATACAATGTTTTTGTTTCATAACAAAAAAAATGAAAATTATAAAAATAAATGTTTTTAAAACAGATTTTATTTTTTATCCTAAACGAACAATAAACTAAAAACTACAAAAAAAACTGTAAAAAGATGGATGAAACTATTTCCAGCAAAAATAAAATGGTTTGGTGATATATTTAATTTTTTCAAGATTGTTTTTACGTTTTTATGCTTTGATATATTTGGATATGAAATTCGCAGAGTAATCTTTGCACTCAATCAGGCATCGACGTTGTAATGCTCCCAAGAATACCAATAAGAAAAAGAAAAAAACAAAACAAAAAAATCTTTAAATTTGTGTGAAATTCAATACATATAATTTATATATGAAGTCATGGTTACTATGAACAACAAAGCATATATGATTTCAATGGAAACTTGAAGTTGGGAGTTGTGAAAGTCGGGGTCGCCAAGTTCTTTTTGAGTCGCCTCTTACTGAACACCGTTATGAGGAAGTGTTCAAGTAGTTGCTGACTGCTTGTTCATCGAGGACTTTTCGGTAACTGCTGATTCACTCGACAAGTTTCTTGCTGACGTCACTACACGATGGATTGCATTCACGCAGACTCCATCTTATGACGCGCTAACAATTTCTTTTCATTTTCTCTACGAGCTGTTTACGTACTTATAATATTGATAATAATTATAGTAGTGATTAATCTATTTTAATAATAATGACAATAATAATAATAATAAGAACAATTATAATGATGATAATGATAACAATAATAATGATGATAATGATGATAACTTGCTTAAATTATGGCAGCAGCTTTAATGGCTACTAAAGTGTCTTATCGTCGTGAAATCTTTTTAAAGTTTTTACTTTTTTCATAAAAATGTAAATATTTGAAAGTTTTACCGAGTGGTTTTTTTACAGATTAAAAAAAGTTTTTTTCGAAAAGTTATGACATAATTTAAAATAAATTTTTGAATTTGTAGAGTGTGTTTTGAAAAAAATGCATAAAGTATAATGCCCTCAAGAAAAATATGGAATCGGCACCTACAAAAAAGTTTTAAAAGTTGATACATATTTTCAATTTCAAATCTACTTTATTATTTTTGGATTTAATAGACATATTTCAATAAAAACTATTTTTTACATTTTTTAAAAAAATAATTATTTTTTTATTCCTCAGTGTGCACCTTTGTATCCATCAATTAAAAAAAGATCTTTTATTATTTTTATTTTTTTATTATTTTTATTATTCTATGAATGCGTGCGTGCGTGTATTGAAACGTATTTGTTTTTTTCAATTCCGTGTGCGTGTGTTAAAGTGTGTACAAATACATTTATATATACGTGCGTGTGTGGGACGGTACGCATGATTGCGTACGTTCATGTATGGCTGAATGTATGCCCAGACGTTTGGGTGAATGTGTGTACGTGTGCCTTCATATATGCGTGTTTGTCTGCATGGATATATGCATGTGTGTGTATATGTGAGTATGTTTGTGTACGCTTGCATGTATGCGTGTTTGTATTTGTGGATCGTGGGTCCAGAGCGGCACAAGATTGTGTACACATAATCACACGAGAGCTGCTCGTTGTGTGTGCAAGGAAGGAAGAAAAGCGGTGATGATGATGATGATGATGATGATGATGATGATGATGATGATGATGATAATGATGACGATGATGCTGGTGATGATCACCATGATCATGAGAAAAAAATGCAAATCTAAATAATGGAAAAATGAAAAACAATAAAAAAGAAAGAAAAAGATGAGCAAGATGGAGTGATGATTGATGAGGCAAAGATGGCGATGAAGATTTGATGAAATGATGAAGAAGAAAAGGGGATGGTGATGTTGATGATGAAAGAAAGATGCTGATAATGATTTTGATGATGCTGCTGATGATCATCATGATGATGATGCTGATGATCATCATGATGATGCCAGTGATGGTGACATCTAAAAAGATTAAGGGAAAGAAAAGAAACGATGAATACATATGCAAATATTATTTACATACGTAAATATTATTCTGAAAGTTATTCTAAGAAAATGAATAAAAATACCTTTTATAAATAT
The DNA here is from genome assembly GCA_943735955.1 of Piscicola geometra. NCBI lineage: Eukaryota > Metazoa > Annelida > Clitellata > Hirudinida > Piscicolidae > Piscicola > Piscicola geometra. The sequence goes on along the minus strand of OX030965.1, from coordinate 6,160,028 downwards.
TAGTGAGGATAAAGGAAGAAAAAGAACAAACGAGTGCTGCTTCAATAAAAATATTTTTGGTTTTGTTCAGATTGAGTTTTGAGATAGCTATAAAAGTTGAAAAGTTACAAATGTAAGATTTTAAATTGAAAAATAAATAAATGTATCTACCGTTTCAGAAAAAGCATTGTTTTTATCACTATAAAACTCTAATTTGAAACTTCAAAAATGAAGAAAAAAACATTATAAACGCGTATAAAAATATCATCTTTAAAATTCTTTACAAAAATTGCAGAAAACTTTAACAAACTGGGTGGAAGAGAGGACAGATGCTGGATGAATACACAATTGGCGAGCTGGAAAAACTATTGATTGATTCTCAGCTCTCAAAGTGACCAGCATATTTGTGGTGATGACGAAAAAAAGAAAATAGAAGAAAATGTCTTAAAATCGTTATTAAAGAAAATTCTTTGAATTTACAAAAGGCTTACAATTTTAAATCTTAAAAGATTATTCCAAAAAATAGGGAAACAAATTAGATGAAAAAATGTAAGCAATGAAAGTTATTTAAATTTTCATCATCATGATTACCAAATGAGCAAAAATAAAAGGCCAGAACGCTTCCTTTCCCTTAATTTTTATTTATTTAATTTATTTATTTTTTAAAGAAGACTTAAAAGTTCGGTCATAACCAAGATAGATTTTTTTCCTAATAAGATGAACTACAGACGTGTTGAAAAAACATTTTTTTAAATGGAACAAAAAGATTGTCTGCTTTCGGCCTGTCTTGGCATAAAGCATGACGGAGTTTCGGAATCATTTGCTTTATTGCCCTCCTCGCCAGACTGATGAATTGAATGGAGGGCGACCTTTGATTATTGGTGTTTGTTGTGCTTTTGATCATTCTGTTTTTTAACAAATAATTATTTTTCATACTTTATTTAGTGTTTCTTTTTCTCTAAAAATATTTATAGTATTTTCCCTATTTTATTGACTGAATATTTCGTTTATTTATTTTTTTTCTCCATTAATTTTATAAAAATAGTTATTTCCTATCTTATAAGAAGCACCTGGCCCATAAATATCTTTCCAGAAACAATTCTTCTTTTAATATTCCCACCATTGCAAATAACTTCTCGACGACACTGCGAGCATTAGATAAACCACAAGTCACAAACTATTAAGTGAACTAGATGAAAACTATACAGATTAGCTTTCAAATGCATCACCATCATGGTATTTTATTCTTCAATTCAACTCTTTCTTTCAAAGAGTTCTCTCTGATTTGGGTTTAATTCTTAATAATTATATGAACCAAGCAATACAAATTGTATAATATAAAGTACACAAACCTAGCGAACGATTCTTAGTATTCCAGAGTTTTCTGAAAATTTACGAGCGACCTTGTCTACAAAAAGTGGAATTTCCCTTTGAATCAACTGCTGTACAAAAGAAATGCAAGTTTTCAATTTTTCTAATGATTGCTTTCCTGTATTGCAAAAAGAGTTTCTTTGTTTTCATGGACAATCGAATAGATCTCACTGTTGAGTATTTTCGAAACTCCTTCCTCTAGTGCCTCTTCACTTTTGGTGCTGTTTTGATTTTTCAATTTGTTCTTTTTTTCACTCAAAAAAATAAAAGTTTTTTCCCGCCTTTTTGAGAGATTTTTGACACGTCATAATTTTAGCCTTTGAAGTTTTTTATCAAGTTACAAAATATTTTTCTCTTTCTAATTAGATTCTTATCGATTTACTTCAAGGCATTCTTTATGCGATTTCTTACAAAGATGTACATAATTACTCTGATTAATCAAATAACGTTTTTTTGTATATTTAAATCATTTTAATGCTACTTTTATTTTCAATTAAGTATCCACAAATTTTATATTCTATAAATCTCCACCAATCATCGCTTGTCCTCCACCGAACAGAATGATCATCGCTGCGGTCAGATGCCTTTTCAACAAGGCGAAAGAACACAACTGCGAGCAGAACAACGCGCTCACCAGCAACTACAACCCTCACAACAACCTCCACAACAACCTCTACTACAACCACTACTACAACAACAACAATGGACGCAACGGCAAAAACGGGGAGTATGTCTACAACGAAGAAAGCTCCTTCCACAGAACCTACCTGGAGCCCTTCATCGGACAAACGAAGTCGTTCGTTACCAAGTATTGTCCCTTAGACTCCGACTTCAAGAGAATCTACAGCAGGCGTGATCCAGCCTTCGGGGCCTATTCTCGCTCTGTCCCGTTGACGAGTAACGTGAATCGCTATTTACTCGGGTCTCTTGCGCTCGCTTCTGTTGCCTTGATGCATTGAGAAAGTCGGGAAAAAACGGACCAGAAAGTAAAGTAAAGTCTATTTGACCAAAAAGATAAGATTTTTTTCTTCAAAAAATGACTAGAAAAAAGAATTAAATGCGGAAAGCAGGGTCTATGAAGAATATTTTGAACGTAGTTTCAATGCTAAACTAAATTTGAGAGTTGATTTTGTTTAAAGATTATGAGAATTTATGAAAATAAATTAATTTTTATAAAATATAACTTTAAAAATAACTTGAATATTTTTTAAAGCAATATCTGCAGGTTTCTAGCAATCGATTAGTTTGAAAATCTGGAAATTTTTTCAAATTGAACGGATGGACGAATAAATGAGATTTTGAAATAAATGCATGGTGGAGGTTTTGATGAATGGTGGAAGAAAAAGAAAAGATGAAAAAGTTTTGAATTGTTGAAGAGTTCAGTGGATTGATGGACAGTTAAGTGGATTGAGAATTCAAGAAAAAGTGAGACTGGTGTGATGGCGAGATAGGGAAATATAATGGAGTGATGAATCAATCAAAGAAATTTAATGGAATGAATAGACGGATGAGTGGATGGATGGAAGCATGGCTGGATGACTAGATGGATGAATGAGCAGAAGAATCAATATAGGAGTAGATGGGTGGACTTTTAAACAAGAGATAGATGAATGCATTTTTGAACAATGGATAGTCGTATGGATTGGAGAGAGAAAGTAATGAATCTAAAAGATAAATAACAGCAATATATTTCCAAATATGAATAATAGAATTTAAAAATTGGAAAAATAATACTCAAAAGTGAATTCAAGATGTGTAGATCAAATTTTTCAAAAGTTCCATTGGGATTATAGGAGAAGAACAAAGCATTTCTCATAGTCTGAAGACTGTTTTATGAGCAAAATAAAAAATAAATTTGGAAAAAAATGGACAAAACTTTTATAAATTTTAATAAAAATTCATAATGAATGTGAAAAAATTCTAAATAAAATTTATATTCAACATAAAGTAAATTTGACATTTTCTCGTCCTGCATATATTATTTTCTCGTTACTTTTTGATGCGTGCAGCCAAGCAATTGCTACTCTCGGAACAATATCACATTGTCTGCTAGAATTCATTATTACAAGTGTCCACATGCTTTGTCGGCGTTTATATCATCATCAACATCATCATCATTATTTGATCTTCATCATCAGAATCATCATCATCTTCATCATCTTCATCATCTTCATCTTCATCAGCAGCAGCATCATCAGCATCATTTGATCATCATCACGGTCTATAACATGATCATCGTTATCAGGAACCTCAACATGATTATCTTCATCGTTTCTTATTCATAATTGAAATCATGATCATCACCATCACCATAATCATAATCATGACTAGTAAGCTATATCAGTGTTACTCATCAGCTTTGAAATGTCTTTAGCAAGATCACTACCCAGTCTAGGATCTCAAATGTCCAAATCCCCTTGCTTAAAAGCGGATTCTATTTATACTTTTTTGAAATAAATTTATTTAATGTTATTTAATACTAATTTATAATTTACCTTTATTATTATCTATCATTTATTCACTGAGGTCGTCTTTTCTCCACTTCTCACATAGCTGCCAATGCTTAAAATCAGTTGCGCTTCAAAGAAAAATGATTTCGGTTCTCAGTTTAGCCTTTTGTAATTTACATTTACGCTTGTATGGACTCACTGTTTTGAAGAATGAACTCTTGCTAGTCACGAACCATCTTCTTTATTTAACCTGTTTCTAAACTATTTTTAAACAGTTTTTTGTTTGAATCATAAATTTAGAAAAAATAAAAATTAATAAAGATATACAATTAGATAGAAATATCATTTTTTTACAATTTCTATATAAAAGAAAAATTTTGTAAAACTGTTTTGATAATACTATGTTACCATTTATTTCTATCAAATGTAATTATTTAATTTAAAATTAATTTTGAATATAAAAGTTTTCATTAATTTTCGTCAACAAAACTTTTTTTAAAGTTTTCATTCCAAATTTTTTAGTGTGTCAATTATTAGTATTAATGTTTTTTTAAGTTTTAACATTTTATTCACTATTAAAAATAATATGTATTATTATTTCAAAGATCCCCTTCTTTAATACTTGCATTTTTTTATCTATGGCTCATTTACTCTTAATCTACTACCTCCAAATAATATTTCCCAGTCTTATTACAGGGAAAACCCCATTAAAAAAACTTTCGATAGGCCTATCCCACTAATAGACACTATTATTAGTCAATATATTTAGAAAATAGTTTAAGCTATTCTGTTATGAACACTTTTTTATTTATCTATGAGTTTGGATGAAAGTACGTCTGTCTGTGTTTATCTGTTTGTGCTTGTGCGTATGTAGGTATTCTTTCTCGTTTGTATGTGTATGTGTGTGTGTTTATATTTATGTGCGTTTTTTTTATTCTTTTTCGTTCGTTTGTGGATGTATTTGTGTGCGTTTGTATGTGTATTTGTGTTGAAAATGCCGCTTACTAGTTCAAAACTGATTTCACATTTTCACTAGAATAGTCATCCAATTTCATAATTTACTGTATGTAATATTCAGTTTGTTTTAATGTATTTTGAAAATTCATTTTTTCCATTCCTCACTTGCTTCACAAACAAACCAAACTGTTTTCGGTTCTCAATGCTTTCAAATCGGATTTGTTCGCGATTTTGTATGAATATACCTTCGATTTTGACAGTTTTTTGTATTCAAAAGAATTTTTTTCTTACAATTAATAGAAAATTAAATTAATAAGTTACTATTATTGTCTTAAATAGGACCAAATCATTAACTTTAAAATATTTGAAACTTTTTTTTATATTCACATTTTTATCTTGAAGGGTTTAAGCAAACTTATTCTGTGTATTATCTTCAACTAGGTTTAAAACAATTAAATTAAATTTACTAATTCATAAACTTTAATTTCAAGTATAGGTTTAAAATCTATTTAGTATCGCAATAAAATTAAAAATTAAATAAGGAATTATATAAAGTCTTAACTATGTAATTTTGTAATCGTCACTTCATGTATTCCATTTTTGCATTCTCTGTCACTATATCACTGTCACTCCACTCAATTAAAACAATTCAATTTAGTTTTTAAGTAATCGGATTAATTAACTGATTAATCGAGCGTCTTAAATTTAACTGTGATTTTAATTCAAACTATGTTAGTAAATAATGTATTCGAAATTAAATGATTTCGTATTAAACTTTGTATTTTAACTAAATCACTAAAACTATCCCGACATTTTGATTAAACTTAATTCTTTTCAAATAATTCTTTCAACTTTTTAAACCAAACTAACTCACTTTCCTTCGTCTACTCACAACTCCTTTTGCGCCACTCCAGTGTGACACTGTGACATTCCTCCTAGCAGAAGCTTAATCAGCAGTGATATTTTGTTCAAGCTTTTTTCATTTTCTTTTTGAACCTACTTTACTATGTTTATGTGCGTGTATGTTTGTGTGTATATAAAAAACAAAAAATATCACATAAACAATGTGCGTCCATTTAAATACATGACACATATTAAACACATGTGTGTTTTTGTGACTTTTAGCAAGAAATACAGGACTTTGAAGGTTTTTAAGTTTCATATTTTCTGGGTTGCCTTCCGTTTCTTTGCTCCATCTTTTCATGCTAATGACTGCACACACAAACACACACACATAAACACACACACATACAAGCTCACAAACAAACACGCATACAAGCTCACAAACAAACACACATACACACATACACACCCGAATATTGATAGAGTACACACACGTCCATATTACTTTGTTTTATCATCTGCAGAGTCTGTTTTTACAGGGAATAAAATGATGTCGTTTCGATTCTACCCCTTTTATTAAAATTTTATGCAATTTAAAATTGATTTAAATAAGTTATCTAGTCGAATAATTCTTTTATTTAATTTTTGAATTGATAACTCTTTCCAAGCTTGTTGAAATTTAAAGGCTTAATAATCACGAAAGAAAGTAAAACCACCACCGTAACAGCCACGACCAAAATCATAATCCTCTTCACTTCTTCTCTTCACTATCACCCTCATTTTCATCATCACTTCCTATCATCCTCTCACCCCACTCTCGCCTCAGCATCATCAGCATCATTAATAAGACAATGGGGAAACAGAAGATTCGCGCAGAATGCCCATTTCAAAATCGTCAACTTCTTCGGTGAATCCACCTGTATTATTTGGATCTATTTCTATTTCAGGAGAAGGTGAGGGTGGGCCACAGATTTGGTCGTTGCTGAAAGTGTTCTTGATTTTGTGCCAAAACTTCTTGAGTTTGTTTCGATTCAGGCATTTTTCACGTTCTGCGAAAATTTTAAAAGTTATTTAATGTTTGTTAAGCGACTTAATTTGGCCGATTATATAATTTTTCACATATTTTTTTACTTTTTCGTAATTTGAAGATAATACTTTGAAAAGATAATTATAGTTTCTTAAAAAAACTAGTAAAAAATGTTTAGAACAAAATATTAACAATTCACCTATTCTGGCTACTTCTCTGGCTTCCCATTCAGCTTTACCTTCCTGAGTTGCACACGCACACTCCTCACATCCTTTCCTGCTTCTCTTGAATCCGTATTGGCACTCCAGAGTACACCTCACCCCAGGACACACTGACAGAAATATAAATTTTGAATGAAAAAATATTACTTTGTCTAAATACTTTTTTTTAACTATTAAATGTTCTCTATCTGAAATCGATGAATTTTTTAAATGAAAACATTTAAAAAACACCTTGAACTAATAATATTTAAAAAAAGGTCAAGCCAAAAGCAAAATTAGTTATAACGCAAATTATTATTTTGATTTAAGCCGAGATGATGGTGAGAAAAACCACGTGCCTTTACATTTCATCACATTTTACTATCCCACCACATCCCACCATGCCACCACATCCCACCATGCCATCACACATCACCAATCCACCAAACACCACCAATCGACCATACCCACCATGCCACCACATCCCACCAATCCACCACACACCGCCAATCCACCACATCCCACCATGCCACCACACACCGCCAATCCACCACATCCCACCATGCCACCACACACCTCCAATCCACCACATCCCACCATGCCACCACACACCGCCAATCCACCATATCCCACAATGCCACCACACACCTCCAATCCACCACATCCCACCATGCCACCACACACCTCCAATCCACCACATCCCACCATGCCACTACACACCTCCAATCCACCACATCCCATTATGCCACCACACACCTCCAATCCACCACATCCCACCATGCCACCACACACCTCCAATCCACCACATCCCACCATGCCACCACACACCTCCATTCCACCACATCCCACCATGCCACCACACCCCGCCAATCCACCACATCCCACCATGCCACCACACACCTCCATTCCACCATATCCCACCATGCCACCACACACCTCCAATCCACCACATCCCACCATGCCACCACATCCCACCATGCCACCACACACTTCCAATCCACCACATCCCACCATGCCACTACACACCTCCAATCGACCATACCCACCATGCCACCACACACCTCCAATCCACCACATCCCACCATGCCACCACACACCTCCAATCCACCACATTCCACCATGCCACCACACACCTCCATTCCACCACATCCCACCATGCCACCACACCCCGCCAATCCACCACATCCCACCATGCCACCACACACCTCCAATCCACCACATCCCACCATGCCACCACACACCTCCATTCCACCACATCCCACCATGCCACCACACACCTCCAATCCACCACATCCCACCATGCCACCACATCCCACCATGCCACCACACCCCGCCAATCCACCACATCCCACCATGCCACCACACACCTCCATTCCACCACATCCCACCATGCCACCACACACCTCCAATCCACTACATCCCACCATGCCACCACATCCCACCATGCCACCACACACTTCCAATCCACCACATCCCACCATGCCACCACACACCTCCAATCGACCATACCCACCATGCCACCACACACCTCCAATCCACCACATCCCACCATGCCACCACATCCCACCATGCCACCACACACCTCCAATCCACCACATCCCACCATGCCACCACACACCTCCAATCGACCACATCCCACCATGCCACCACACACCTCCAATCCACCACATCCCACCATGCCACCACACACCTCCAATCGACCATACCCATCATGCCACCACACACCTCCAATCCACCACATCCCACTATGCCACCACACACCTCCAATCCACCACATCCCACCATGCCATCACACACCACCAATCCACCACATCCCACCATGCCACAGCACACCTCCAATCCACCACATCCCACCATGCCACCACACACCTCCATTCCACCACATCCCACCATGCCACCACACACCGCCAATCCACCACATCCCACCATGCCACCACACACCTCCAATCCACCACATCCCACCATGCCACCACACACCGCCAATCCACCACATCCCACCATGCCACCACACACCGCCAATCCACCACATCCCACCATGCCACCACACACCTCCAATCCACCACATCCCACCATGCCACCACATCCCACCATGCCACCACATCCCACCATGCCACCACACACTTCCAATCCACCACATCCCACCATGCCACCACACACTTCCAATCCACCACATCCCACCATGCCACCACACACCTCCAATCCACCACATCCCACCATGCCACCACACACCACCAATCGACCATACCCACCATGCCACCACACACCTCCAATCCACCACATCCCACCATGCCACCACATCCCACCATGCCACCACACACTTCCAATCCACCACATCCCACCATGCCACCACACACCTCCAATCCACCACATCCCACCATGCCACCACACACCACCAATCGACCACATCCCACCATGCCACCACACACCTCCAATCCACCACATCCCACCATGCCACCACACACTTCCAATCCACCACATCCCACCATGCCACCACACACCTCCAATCCACTACATCCCACCATGCCACCACACACCACCAATCGACCATACCCACCATGCCACCACACACCTCCAATCCACCACATCCCACCATGCCACCACATCCCACCATGCCACCACACACCTCCAATCCACCACATCCCACCATGCCACCACACACCTCCAATCCACCACATCCCACCATGCCACCACACACCTCCAATCCACCACATCCCACCATGCCACCACACACTTCCAATCCACCACATCCCACCATGCCACCACACACCTCCAATCCACCACATCCCACCATGCCACCACACACCTCCAATCCACCACATCCCACCATGCCACCACACACCTCCAATCCACCACATCCCACCATGCCACCACACACCTCCATTCCACCACATCCCACCATGCCACCACACCCCGCCAATCCACCACATCCCACCATGCCACCACACACCTCCAATCCACCACATCCCACCATGCCACCACACACCTCCATTCCACCACATCCCACCATGCCACCACACACCTCCAATCCACCACATCCCACCATGCCACCACATCCCACCATGCCACCACACCCCGCCAATCCACCACATCCCACCATGCCACCACACACCTCCATTCCACCACATCCCACCATGCCACAACACACCTCCAATCCACCACATCCCACCATGCCACCACATCCCACCATGCCACCACACACTTCCAATCCACCACATCCCACCATGCCACCACACACCTCCAATCGACCATACCCACCATGCCACCACACACCTCCAATCCACCACATCCCACCATGCCACCACATCCCACCATGCCACCACACACCTCCAATCCACCACATCCCACCATGCCACCACATCCCACCATGCCACCACACACTTCCAATCCACCACATCCCACCATGCCACCACACACCTCCAATCCACCACATCCCACCATGCCACCACACACCTCCAATCCACCACATCCCACCATGCCACCACACACCTCCAATCCACCACATCCCACCATGCCACCACACACCTCCAATCCACCACATCCCACCATGCCACCACACACCTCCAATCGACCACATCCCACCATGCCACCACACACCTCCAATCCACCACATCCCACCATGCCACCACACACCTCCAATCGACCATACCCATCATGCCACCACACACCTCCAATCCACCACATCCCACTATGCCACCACACACCTCCAATCCACCACATCCCACCATGCCATCACACACCACCAATCCACCACATCCCACCATGCCACAGCACACCTCCAATCCACCACATCCCACCATGCCACCACACACCTCCATTCCACCACATCCCACCATGCCACCACACACCGCCAATCCACCACATCCCACCATGCCACCACACACCTCCAATCCACCACATCCCACCATGCCACCACACACCGCCAATCCACCACATCCCACCATGCCACCACACACCGCCAATCCACCACATCCCACCATGCCACCACACACCTCCAATCCACCACATCCCACCATGCCACCACATCCCACCATGCCACCACATCCCACCATGCCACCACACACTTCCAATCCACCACATCCCACCATGCCACCACACACTTCCAATCCACCACATCCCACCATGCCACCACACACCTCCAATCCACCACATCCCACCATGCCACCACACACCACCAATCGACCATACCCACCATGCCACCACACACCTCCAATCCACCACATCCCACCATGCCACCACATCCCACCATGCCACCACACACTTCCAATCCACCACATCCCACCATGCCACCACACACCTCCAATCCACCACATCCCACCATGCCACCACACACCACCAATCGACCACATCCCACCATGCCACCACACACCTCCAATCCACCACATCCCACCATGCCACCACACACTTCCAATCCACCACATCCCACCATGCCACCACACACCTCCAATCCACTACATCCCACCATGCCACCACACACCACCAATCGACCATACCCACCATGCCACCACACACCTCCAATCCACCACATCCCACCATGCCACCACATCCCACCATGCCACCACACACTTCCAATCCACCACATCCCACCATGCCACCACACACCTCCAATCCACCACATCCCACCATGCCACCACACACCTCCAATCCACCACATCCCACCATGCCACCACACACCTCCAATCCACCACATCCCACCATGCCACCACACACTTCCAATCCACCACATCCCACCATGCCACCACACACCTCCAATCCACTACATCCCACCATGCCACCACACACCTCCAATCCACCACATCCCACCATGCCACCACACACCTCCAATCCACCACATCCCACCATGCATCCACACACTTCCAATCCACCACATCCCACCATGCCACCACACACCTCCAATCCACTACATCCCACCATGCCACCACACACCTCCAATCCACCACATCCCACCATGCCACCACATCCCACCATGCCACCACATCCCACCATGCCACCACACACCGCCAATCCACCACATCCCACCATGCCACCACACACCTCAAATCCACCACATCCCACCATGCCACCACATCCCACCATGCCACCACATCCCACCATGCCACCACACACTTCCAATCCACCACATCCCACCATGCCACCACACACCTCCAATCCACCACATCCCACCATGCCACCACACACCTCCAATCCACCACATCCCACCATGCCACCACATCCCACCATGCCACCACATCCCACCATGCCACCACACACCTCCAATCCACCACATCCCACCATGCCACCACATCCCACCATGCCACCACATCCCACCATGCCACCACACACCGCCAATCCACCACATCCCACCATGCCACCACACACCTCAAATCCACCACATCCCACCATGCCACCACATCCCACCATGCCACCACATCCCACCATGCCACCACACACTTCCAATCCACCACATCCCACCATGCCACCACACACCTCCAATCCACCACATCCCACCATGCCACCACACACCTCCAATCCACCACATCCCACCATGCCACCACATCCCACCATGCCACCACATCCCCCCATGCCACCACACACCTCCAATCCACTACATCCCACCATGCCACCACACACTTCCAATCGGCCATACCCATCATGCCACCACACACCTCCAATCCACCACATCCCACCATGCCACCACACACTTCCAATCCACCACATCCCCCCATGCCACCACACACCTCCAATCGGCCATACCCATCATGCCACCACACACCTCCAATCCACCACATCCAACCATGCCACCACATCCCACCATGCCATCACACACCACCAATCCACCACATCCCACCATGCCACAGCACACCTCCAATCCACCACATCCCACCATGCCACCACACCCCGCCAATCCACCACATCCCATTATTCCACCACACACCTCCAATCCACCACATCCCACCATGCCACCACACACCTCCATTCCACCACATCCCACCATGCCACCACACACCTCCAATCCACCACATCCCACCATGCCACCACACACCGCCAATCCACCACATCCCACCATGCCACCACACACCGCCAATCCACCACATCCCACCATGCCACTACACACCTCCAATCCACCACATCCCATTATTCCACCACACACCTCCAATCCACCACATCCCACCATGCCACCACACACCTCCATTCCACCACATCCCACCATGCCACCACACACCTCCAATCCACCACATGCCACCATGCCACCACTCACCTCCATTCCACCACATCCCACCATGCCACCACACCCCGCCAATCCACCACATCCCATTATGCCACCACATCCCACCATGCCACCACACACCTCCAATCCACCACATCCCACCATGCCACCACATCCCACCATGCCACCACACACTTCCAATCCACCACATCCCACCATGCCACCACACACCTCCAATCCACCACATCCCACCATGCCACCACACACCGCCAATCCACCAAATCCCACCATGCCACCACACACCGCCAATCCACCACATCCCACCATGCCACCACACACCGCCAATCCACCACATCCCACCATGCCACCACACACCGCCAATCCACCACATCCCACCATGCCACTACACACCTCCAATCCACCACATCCCATTATTCCACCACATCCCATTATTCCACCACACACCTCCAATCCACCACATCCCACCATGCCACCACACACCTCCATTCCACCACATCCCACCATGCCACCACACACCTCCAATCCACCACATCCCACCATGCCACCACACACCTCCATTCCACCACATCCCACCATGCCACCACACCCCGCCAATCCACCACATCCCATTATGCCACCACATCCCACCATGCCACCACACACCTCCAATCGACCATACCCACCATGCCACCACACACCTCCAATCCACCACATCCCACCATGCCACCACATCCCACCATGCCACCACACACCTCCAATCCACCACATCCCACCATGCCACCACATCCCACCATGCCACCACACACTTCCAATCCACCACATCCCACCATGCCACCACACACTTCCAATCCACCACATCCCCCCATGCCACCACACACCTCCAATCCACCACATCCCACCATGCCATCACACACCACCAATCCACCACATCCCACCATGCCACAGCACACCTCCAATCCACCACATCCCACCATGCCACCACACACCTCCATTCCACCACATCCCACCATGCCACCACACCCCGCCAATCCACCACATCCCATTATGCCACCACATCCCACCATGCCACCACACACCTCCAATCCACCACATCCCACCATGCCACCACATCCCACCATGCCACCACACACTTCCAATCCACCACATCCCACCATGCCACCACACACCTCCAATCCACCACATCCCACCATGCCACCACACACCGCCAATCCACCACATCCCACCATGCCACCACACACCGCCAATCCACCACATCCCACCATGCCACCACACACCGCCAATCCACTACATCCCACCATGCCACCACACACCGCCAATCCACCACATCCCACCATGCCACTACACACCTCCAATCCACCACATCCCATTATTCCACCACACACCTCCAATCCACCACATCCCACCATGCCACCACACACCTCCATTCCACCACATCCCACCATGCCACCACACACCTCCAATCCACCACATCCCACCATGCCACCACACACCTCCATTCCACCACATCCCACCATGCCACCACACCCCGCCAATCCACCACATCCCATTATGCCACCACATCCCACCATGCCACCACAAACCTCCAATCGACCATACCCACCATGCCACCACACACCTCCAATCCACCACATCCCACCATGCCACCACATCCCACCATGCCACCACACACTTCCAATCCACCACATCCCACCATGCCACCACACACTTCCAATCCACCACATCCCCCCATGCCACCACACACCTCCAATCGGCCATACCCATCATGCCACCACACACCTCCAATCCACCACATCCCACCATGCCACCACATCCCACCATGCCATCACACATCACCAATCCACCACATCCCACCATGCCACCACACACCTCCAATCCACCACATCCCACCATGCCACCACACACCGCCAATCCACCACATCCCACCATGCCACCACACACCGCCAATCCACCACATCCCACCATGCCACCACACACCGCCAATCCACTACATCCCACCATGCCACCACACACCGCCAATCCACCACATCCCACCATGCCACTACACACCTCCAATCCACCACATCCCATTATTCCACCACACACCTCCAATCCACCACATCCCACCATGCCACCACACACCTCCATTCCACCACATCCCACCATGCCACCACACACCTCCAATCCACCACATCCCACCATGCCACCACACACCTCCATTCCACCACATCCCACCATGCCACCACACCCCGCCAATCCACCACATCCCATTATGCCACCACATCCCACCATGCCACCACACACCTCCAATCGACCATACCCACCATGCCACCACACACCTCCAATCCACCACATCCCACCATGCCACCACATCCCACCATGCCACCACACACTTCCAATCCACCACATCCCACCATGCCACCACACACTTCCAATCCACCACATCCCCCCATGCCACCACACACCTCCAATCCACTACATCCCACCATGCCACCACACACTTCCAATCGGCCATACCCATCATGCCACCACACACCTCCAATCCACCACATCCCACCATGCCACCACACACTTCCAATCCACCACATCCCCCCATGCCACCACACACCTCCAATCGGCCATACCCATCATGCCACCACACACCTCCAATCCACCACATCCCACCATGCCACCACATCCCACCATGCCATCACACACCACCAATCCACCACATCCCACCATGCCACAGCACACCTCCAATCCACCACATCCCACCATGCCACCACACCCCGCCAATCCACCACATCCCATTATTCCACCACACACCTCCAATCCACCACATCCCACCATGCCACCACACACCTCCATTCCACCACATCTCACCATGCCACCACACACCTCCATTCCACCACATCCCACCATGCCACCACACACCGCCAATCCACCACATCCCACCATGCCACCACACACCGCCAATCCACCACATCCCACCATGCCACTACACACCTCCAATCCACCACATCCCATTATTCCACCACACACCTCCAATCCACCACATCCCACCATGCCACCACACACCTCCATTCCACCACATCCCACCATGCCACCACACACCTCCAATCCACCACATGCCACCATGCCACCACACACCTCCATTCCACCACATCCCACCATGCCACCACACCCCGCCAATCCACCACATCCCATTATGCCACCACATCCCACCATGCCACCACACACCTCCAATCCACCACATCCCACCATGCCACCACACACTTCCAATCCACCACATCCCACCATGCCACCACACACCTCCAATCCACCACATCCCACCATGCCACCACACACCGCCAATCCACCAAATCCCACCATGCCACCACACACCGCCAATCCACCACATCCCACCATGCCACCACACACCGCCAATCCACCACATCCCACCATGCCACCACACACCGCCAATCCACCACATCCCACCATGCCACTACACACCTCCAATCCACCACATCCCATTATTCCACCACACACCTCCAATCCACCACATCCCACCATGCCACCACACACCTCCATTCCACCACATCCCACCATGCCACCACACACCTCCAATCCACCACATCCCACCATGCCACCACACACCTCCATTCCACCACATCCCACCATGCCACCATACCCCGCCAATCCACCACATCCCATTATGCCACCACATCCCACCATGCCACCACACACCTCCAATCGACCATACCCACCATGCCACCACACACCTCCAATCCACCACATCCCACCATGCCACCACATCCCACCATGCCACCACACACTTCCAATCCACCACATCCCACCATGCCACCACACACTTCCAATCCACCACATCCCCCCATGCCACCACACACCTCCAATCCACCACATCCCACCATGCCATCACACATCACCAATCCACCACATCCCACCATGCCACAGCACACCTCCAATCCACCACATGCCACCATGCCACCACACACCTCCATTCCACCACATCCCACCATGCCACCACACACCGCCAATCCACCACATCCCACCATGCCACCACACACCTCCAATCCACCACATCCCACCATGCCACCACACACCGCCAATCCACCACATCCCACCATGCCACCACACACCGCCAATCCACCACATCCCACCATGCCACCACACACCGCCAATCCATCACATCCCACCATGCCACTACACACCTCCAATCCACCACATCCCATTATTCCACCACACACCTCCAATCCACCACATCCCACCATGCCACCACACACCTCCATTCCACCACATCCCCCCATGCCACCACACACCTCCAATCCACCACATCCCACCATGCCATCACACACCACCAATCCACCACATCCCACCATGCCACAGCACACCTCCAATCCACCACATCCCACCATGCCACCACACACCTCCATTCCACCACATCCCACCATGCCACCACACACCGCCAATCCACCACATCCCACCATGCCACCACACACCTCCAATCCACCACATCCCATTATTCCACCACACACCTCCAATCCACCACATCCCACCATGCCACCACACACCTCCATTCCACCACATCCCACCATGCCACCACACACCTCCAATCCACCACATGCCACCATGCCACCACACACCTCCATTCCACCACATCCCACCATGCCACCACACCCCGCCAATCCACCACATCCCATTATGCCACCACATCCCACCATGCCACCACACACCTCCAATCCACCACATCCCACCATGCCACCACATCCCACCATGCCACCACACACTTCCAATCCACCACATCCCACCATGCCACCACACACCGCCAATCCACCAAATCCCACCATGCCACCACACACCGCCAATCCACCACATCCCACCATGCCACCACACACCGCCAATCCACCACATCCCACCATGCCACCACACACCGCCAATCCACCACATCCCACCATGCCACTACACACCTCCAATCCACCACATCCCATTATTCCACCACACACCTCCAATCCACCACATCCCACCATGCCACCACACACCTCCATTCCACCACATCCCACCATGCCACCACACACCTCCAATCCACCACATCCCACCATGCCACCACACACCTCCATTCCACCACATCCCACCATGCCACCACACACCTCCAATCCACCACATCCCACCATGCCACCACACACCTCCAATCCACCACATCCCACCATGCCACCACACACCTCCATTCCACCACATCCCACCATGCCACCACACCCCGCCAATCCACCACATCCCATTATGCCACCACATCCCACCATGCCACCACACACCTCCAATCGACCATACCCACCATGCCACCACACACCTCCAATCCACCACATCCCACCATGCCACCACATCCCACCATGCCACCACACACCTCCAATCCACTACATCCCACCATGCCACCACACACTTCCAATCCACCACATCCCCCCATGCCACCACACACCTCCAATCCACCACATCCCACCATGCCATCACACACCACCAATCCACCACATCCCACCATGCCACAGCACACCTCCAATCCACCACATCCCACCATGCCACCACACACCTCCATTCCACCACATCCCACCATGCCACCACACACCGCCAATCCACCACATCCCACCATGCCACCACACACCTCCATTCCACCACATCCCACCATGCCACCACACACCTCCAATCCACCACATCCCACCATGCCACCACACACCTCCAATCCACCACATCCCACCATGCCACCACACACCTCCAATCCACCACATCCCACCATGCCACCACACACCTCCATTCCACCACATCCCACCATGCCACCATACCCCGCCAATCCACCACATCCCATTATGCCACCACATCCCACCATGCCACCACACACCTCCAATCGACCATACCCACCATGCCACCACACACCTCCAATCCACCACATCCCACCATGCCACCACATCCCACCATGCCACCACACACTTCCAATCCACCACATCCCACCATGCCACCACACACTTCCAATCCACCACATCCCCCCATGCCACCACACACCTCCAATCCACCACATCCCACCATGCCATCACACACCACCAATCCACCACATCCCACCATGCCACAGCACACCTCCAATCCACCACATCCCACCATGCCACCACACACCTCCATTCCACCACATCCCACCATGCCACCACACACCGCCAATCCACCACATCCCACCATGCCACCACACACCTCCAATCCACCACATCCCACCATGCCACCACACACCGCCAATCCACCACATCCCACCATGCCACCACACACCGCCAATCCACCACATCCCACCATGCCACCACACACCGCCAATCCATCACATCCCACCATGCCACTACACACCTCCAATCCACCACATCCCATTATTCCACCACACACCTCCAATCCACCACATCCCACCATGCCACCACACACCTCCATTCCACCACATCCCCCCATGCCACCACACACCTCCAATCCACCACATCCCACCATGCCATCACACACCACCAATCCACCACATCCCACCATGCCACAGCACACCTCCAATCCACCACATCCCACCATGCCACCACACACCTCCATTCCACCACATCCCACCATGCCACCACACACCGCCAATCCACCACATCCCACCATGCCACCACACACCTCCAATCCACCACATCCCATTATTCCACCACACACCTCCAATCCACCACATCCCACCATGCCACCACACACCTCCATTCCACCACATCCCACCATGCCACCACACACCTCCAATCCACCACATGCCACCATGCCACCACACACCTCCATTCCACCACATCCCACCATGCCACCACACCCCGCCAATCCACCACATCCCATTATGCCACCACATCCCACCATGCCACCACACACCTCCAATCCACCACATCCCACCATGCCACCACATCCCACCATGCCACCACACACTTCCAATCCACCACATCCCACCATGCCACCACACACCTCCAATCCACCACATCCCACCATGCCACCACACACCGCCAATCCACCAAATCCCACCATGCCACCACACACCGCCAATCCACCACATCCCACCATGCCACCACACACCGCCAATCCACCACATCCCACCATGCCACCACACACCGCCAATCCACCACATCCCACCATGCCACTACACACCTCCAATCCACCACATCCCATTATTCCACCACACACCTCCAATCCACCACATCCCACCATGCCACCACACACCTCCATTCCACCACATCCCACCATGCCACCACACACCTCCAATCCACCACATCCCACCATGCCACCACACACCTCCATTCCACCACATCCCACCATGCCACCACACACCTCCAATCCACCACATCCCACCATGCCACCACACACCTCCAATCCACCACATCCCACCATGCCACCACACACC
Source organism: Piscicola geometra (assembly GCA_943735955.1). NCBI lineage: Eukaryota > Metazoa > Annelida > Clitellata > Hirudinida > Piscicolidae > Piscicola > Piscicola geometra. The sequence goes on along the minus strand of OX030965.1, from coordinate 6,139,648 downwards.
TCCATTCCACCACATCCCACCATGCCACCACACCCCGCCAATCCACCACATCCCATTATGCCACCACATCCCACCATGCCACCACACACCTCCAATCGACCATACCCACCATGCCACCACACACCTCCAATCCACCACATCCCACCATGCCACCACATCCCACCATGCCACCACACACCTCCAATCCACTACATCCCACCATGCCACCACACACTTCCAATCCACCACATCCCCCCATGCCACCACACACCTCCAATCCACCACATCCCACCATGCCATCACACACCACCAATCCACCACATCCCACCATGCCACAGCACACCTCCAATCCACCACATCCCACCATGCCACCACACACCTCCATTCCACCACATCCCACCATGCCACCACACACCGCCAATCCACCACATCCCACCATGCCACCACACACCTCCAATCCACCACATCCCACCATGCCACCACACACCGCCAATCCACCACATCCCACCATGCCACCACACACCGCCAATCCACCACATTCCACCATGCCACCACACACCGCCAATCCATCACATCCCACCATGCCACTACACACCTCCAATCCACCACATCCCATTATTCCACCACACACCTCCAATCCACCACATCCCACCATGCCACCACACACCTCCATTCCACCACATCCCACCATGCCACCACACACCTCCAATCCACCACATCCCACCATGCCACCACACACCTCCATTCCACCACATCCCACCATGCCACCACACCCCGCCAATCCACCACATCCCATTATGCCACCACATCCCACCATGCCACCACACACCTCCAATCCACCACATCCCACCATGCCACCACATCCCACCATGCCACCACACACTTCCAATCCACCACATCCCACCATGCCACCACACACCTCCAATCCACCACATCCCACCATGCCACCACACACCGCCAATCCACCACATCCCACCATGCCACCACACACCGCCAATCCACCACATCCCACCATGCCACCACACACCGCCAATCCACTACATCCCACCATGCCACCACACACCGCCAATCCACCACATCCCACCATGCCACTACACACCTCCAATCCACCACATCCCATTATTCCACCACACACCTCCAATCCACCACATCCCACCATGCCACCACACACCTCCATTCCACCACATCCCACCATGCCACCACACACCTCCAATCCACCACATCCCACCATGCCACCACACACCTCCATTCCACCACATCCCACCATGCCACCACACCCCGCCAATCCACCACATCCCATTATGCCACCACATCCCACCATGCCACCACACACCTCCAATCGACCATACCCACCATGCCACCACACACCTCCAATCCACCACATCCCACCATGCCACCACATCCCACCATGCCACCACACACTTCCAATCCACCACATCCCACCATGCCACCACACACTTCCAATCCACCACATCCCCCCATGCCACCACACACCTCCAATCCACTACATCCCACCATGCCACCACACACTTCCAATCGGCCATACCCATCATGCCACCACACACCTCCAATCCACCACATCCCACCATGCCACCACACACTTCCAATCCACCACATCCCCCCATGCCACCACACACCTCCAATCGGCCATACCCATCATGCCACCACACACCTCCAATCCACCACATCCCACCATGCCACCACATCCCACCATGCCATCACACACCGCCAATCCACCACATCCCACCATGCCACCACACACCGCCAATCCACCACATCCCACCATGCCACCACACACCGCCAATCCACTACATCCCACCATGCCACCACACACCGCCAATCCACCACATCCCACCATGCCACTACACACCTCCAATCCACCACATCCCATTATTCCACCACACACCTCCAATCCACCACATCCCACCATGCCACCACACACCTCCATTCCACCACATCCCACCATGCCACCACACACCTCCAATCCACCACATCCCACCATGCCACCACACACCTCCATTCCACCACATCCCACCATGCCACCACACCCCGCCAATCCACCACATCCCATTATGCCACCACATCCCACCATGCCACCACACACCTCCAATCGACCATACCCACCATGCCACCACACACCTCCAATCCACCACATCCCACCATGCCACCACATCCCACCATGCCACCACACACTTCCAATCCACCACATCCCACCATGCCACCACACACTTCCAATCCACCACATCCCCCCATGCCACCACACACCTCCAATCCACTACATCCCACCATGCCACCACACACTTCCAATCGGCCATACCCATCATGCCACCACACACCTCCAATCCACCACATCCCACCATGCCACCACACACTTCCAATCCACCACATCCCCCCATGCCACCACACACCTCCAATCGGCCATACCCATCATGCCACCACACACCTCCAATCCACCACATCCCACCATGCCACCACATCCCACCATGCCATCACACATCACCAATCCACCACATCCCACCATGCCATCACACATCACCAATCCACCACACACCACCAATCGACCATACCCACTATGCCACCACACACCGCCAATCCACCACATCCCACCATGCCACCACACACCGCCAATCCACCACATCCCACCATGCCACCACACACCGCCAATCCACCACATCCCACCATGCGACCACACACCGCCAATCCACCACATCCCACCATGCCACCACACACCTCCAATCCACCACATCCCACCATGCCACCACACACCGCCAATCCACCATATCTCACCATGCCACCACACACCTCCAATCCACCACATCCCACCATGCCACCACACACCTCCAATCCACCACATCCCACTATGCCACCACACACCGCCAATCCACCACATCCCACCATGCCACCACACACCGCCAATCCACCACATCCCACCATGCCACCACACACCTCCAATCCACCACATCCCACCATGCCACCACACACCGCCAATCCACCATATCTCACCATGCCACCACACACCTCCAATCCACCACATCCCACCATGCCACCACACACCTCCAATCCACCACATCCCACCATGCCACCACACACCGCCAATCCACCACATCCCACCATGCCACCACACACCGCCAATCCATCACATCCCACCATGCCACCACACACCGCCAATCCACCACATCCCACCATGCCACCACACACCGCCAATCCACCACATCCCACCATGCCACTACACACCTCCAATCCACCACATCCCATTATTCCACCACACACCTCCAATCCACCACATCCCACCATGCCACCACACACCTCCATTCCACCACATCCCACCATGCCACCACACACCTCCAATCCACCACATCCCACCATGCCACCACACACCTCCATTCCACCACATCCCACCATGCCACCACACCCCGCCAATCCACCACATCCCATTATGCCACCACATCCCACCATGCCACCACACACCTCCAATCCACCACATCCCACCATGCCACCACATCCCACCATGCCACCACACACTTCCAATCCACCACATCCCACCATGCCACCACACACCTCCAATCGACCATACCCACCATGCCACCACACACCTCCAATCCACCACATCCCACCATGCCACCACATCCCACCATGCCACCACACACCTCCAATCCACCACATCCCACCATGCCACCACACACCTCCATTCCACCACATCCCACCATGCCACCACACACCTCCAATCCACCACATCCCACCATGCCACCACACACCTCCATTCCACCACATCCCACCATGCCACCACACACTTCCAATCCACCACATCCCACCATGCCACCACACACCTCCAATCCACCACATCCCACCATGCCACCACATCCCACCATGCCACCACACACCTCCAATCCACCACATCCCACCATGCCACCACATCCCACCATGCCACCACACACTTCCAATCCACCACATCCCACCATGCCACCACACACCTCCAATCCACCACATCCCACCATGCCACCACATCCCACCATGCCACCACACACCTCCAATCCACCACATCCCACCATGCCACCACACACCTCCAATCCACCACATCCCACCATGCCACCACACACCTCCATTCCACCACATCCCACCATGCCACCACACCCCGCCAATCCACCACATCCCATTATGCCACCACATCCCATTATGCCACCACATCCCACCATGCCACCACACACCTCCAATCCACCACATCCCACCATGCCACCACATCCCACCATGCCACCACACACTTCCAATCCACCACATCCCACCATGCCACCACACACTTCCAATCGGCCATACCCACCATGCCACCACACACCTCCAATCCACCACATCCCACCATGCCACCACATCCCACCATGCCACCACACACCTCCAATCCACCACATCCCACCATGCCACCACATCCCACCATGCCACCACACACTTCCAATCCACCACATCCCACCATGCCACCACACACCTCCAATCCACCACATCCCACCATGCCACCACATCCCACCATGCCACCACACACCTCCATTCCACCACATCCCACCATGCCACCACACACTTCCAATCCACCACATCCCACCATGCCACCACACACCTCCAATCGACCATACCCACCATGCCACCACACACCTCCAATCCACCACATCCCACCATGCCACCACATCCCACCATGCCACCACACACCTCCAATCCACCACATCCCACCATGCCACCACATCCCACCATGCCACCACACACTTCCAATCCACCACATCCCACCATGCCACCACACACCTCCAATCCACCACATCCCACCATGCCACCACACACCTCCATTCCAACACATCCCACCATGCCACCACACACCTCCAATCCACCACATCCCACCATGCCACCACACACCTCCATTCCACCACATCCCACCATGCCACCACACCCCGCCAATCCACCACATCCCATTATGCCACCACATCCCACCATGCCACCACACACCTCCAATCGACCATACCCACCATGCCACCACACACCTCCAATCCACCACATCCCACCATGCCACCACATCCCACCATGCCACCACACACCTCCAATCCACTACATCCCACCATGCCACCACACACTTCCAATCGGCCATACCCATCATGCCACCACACACCTCCAATCCACCACATCCCACCATGCCACCACATCCCACCATGCCATCACACATCACCAATCCACCACATCCCACCATGCCATCACACATCACCAATCCACCACACACCACCAATCGACCATACCCACTATGCCACCACACACCGCCAATCCACCACATCCCACCATGCCACCACACACCGCCAATCCACCACATCCCACCATGCGACCACACACCGCCAATCCACCACATCCCACCATGCCACCACACACCTCCAATCCACCACATCCCACCATGCCACCACACACCGCCAATCCACCATATCTCACCATGCCACCACACACCTCCAATCCACCACATCCCACCATGCCACCACACACCTCCAATCCACCACATCCCACCATGCCACCACACACCGCCAATCCACTACATCCCACCATGCCACCACACACCGCCAATCCACCACATCCCACCATGCCACCACACACCGCCAATCCACTACATCCCACCATGCCACCACACACCGCCAATCCACCACATCCCACCATGCCACTACACACCTCCAATCCACCACATCCCATTATTCCACCACACACCTCCAATCCACCACATCCCACCATGCCACCACACACCTCCATTCCACCACATCCCACCATGCCACCACACACCTCCAATCCACCACATCCCACCATGCCACCACACACCTCCAATCCACCACATCCCACCATGCCACCACACACCTCCATTCCACCACATCCCACCATGCCACCACACCCCGCCAATCCACCACATCCCATTATGCCACCACATCCCACCATGCCACCACACACCTCCAATCGACCATACCCACCATGCCACCACACACCTCCAATCCACCACATCCCACCATGCCACCACATCCCACCATGCCACCACACACTTCCAATCCACCACATCCCACCATGCCACCACACACTTCCAATCCACCACATCCCCCCATGCCACCACACACCTCCAATCCACCACATCCCACCATGCCACCACACACTTCCAATCCACTACATCCCACCATGCCACCACACACCTCCAATCCACTACATCCCACCATGCCACCACACACTTCCAATCCACCACATCCCACCATGCCACCACACACTTCCAATCCACCACATCCCCCCATGCCACCACACACCTCCAATCCACCACATCCCACCATGCCACCACACACTTCCAATCGGCCATACCCATCATGCCACCACACACCTCCAATCCACCACATCCCACCATGCCACCACACACTTCCAATCCACCACATCCCCCCATGCCACCACACACCTCCAATCGGCCATACCCATCATGCCACCACACACCTCCAATCCACCACATCCCACCATGCCACCACATCCCACCATGCCATCACACATCACCAATCCACCACATCCCACCATGCCATCACACATCACCAATCCACCACACACCACCAATCGACCATACCCACTATGCCACCACACACCGCCAATCCACCACATCCCACCATGCCACCACACACCGCCAATCCACCACATCCCACCATGCGACCACACACCGCCAATCCACCACATCCCACCATGCCACCACACACCTCCAATCCACCACATCCCACCATGCCACCACACACCGCCAATCCACCATATCTCACCATGCCACCACACACCTCCAATCCACCACATCCCACCATGCCACCACACACCTCCAATCCACCACATCCCACCATGCCACCACACACCGCCAATCCACCACATCCCACCATGCCACCACACACCGCCAATCCACCACATCCCACCATGCCACCACACACCGCCAATCCACCACATCCCACCATGCCACCACACACCGCCAATCCACCACATCCCACCATGCCACTACACACCTCCAATCCACCACATCCCATTATTCCACCACACACCTCCAATCCACCACATCCCACCATGCCACCACACACCTCCATTCCACCACATCCCACCATGCCACCACACACCTCCAATCCACCACATCCCACCATGCCACCACACACCTCCATTCCACCACATCCCACCATGCCACCACACCCCGCCAATCCACCACATCCCATTATGCCACCACATCCCACCATGCCACCACACACCTCCAATCCACCACATCCCACCATGCCACCACATCCCACCATGCCACCACACACTTCCAATCCACCACATCCCACCATGCCACCACACACCTCCAATCGACCATACCCACCATGCCACCACACACCTCCAATCCACCACATCCCACCATGCCACCACATCCCACCATGCCACCACACACCTCCAATCCACCACATCCCACCATGCCACCACACACCTCCATTCCACCACATCCCACCATGCCACCACACACCTCCAATCCACCACATCCCACCATGCCACCACACACCTCCATTCCACCACATCCCACCATGCCACCACACCCCGCCAATCCACCACATCCCATTATGCCACCACATCCCATTATGCCACCACATCCCACCATGCCACCACACACCTCCAATCCACCACATCCCACCATGCCACCACATCCCACCATGCCACCACACACTTCCAATCCACCACATCCCACCATGCCACCACACACTTCCAATCGGCCATACCCATCATGCCACCACACACCTCCAATCCACCACATCCCACCATGCCACCACACACTTCCAATCCACCACATCCCACCATGCCACCACACACCTCCAATCGACCATACCCACCATGCCACCACACACCTCCAATCCACCACATCCCACCATGCCACCACATCCCACCATGCCACCACACACCTCCAATCCACCACATCCCACCATGCCACCACATCCCACCATGCCACCACACACTTCCAATCCACCACATCCCCCCATGCCACCACACACCTCCAATCCACTACATCCCACCATGCCACCACACACTTCCAATCGGCCATACCCATCATGCCACCACACACCTCCAATCCACCACATCCCACCATGCCACCACACACTTCCAATCCACCACATCCCCCCATGCCACCACACACCTCCAATCGGCCATACCCATCATGCCACCACACACCTCCAATCCACCACATCCCACCATGCCACCACATCCCACCATGCCATCACACATCACCAATCCACCACATCCCACCATGCCATCACACATCACCAATCCACCACACACCACCAATCGACCATACCCACTATGCCACCACACACCGCCAATCCACCACATCCCACCATGCCACCACACACCGCCAATCCACCACATCCCACCATGCGACCACACACCGCCAATCCACCACATCCCACCATGCCACCACACACCTCCAATCCACCACATCCCACCATGCCACCACACACCGCCAATCCACCATATCTCACCATGCCACCACACACCTCCAATCCACCACATCCCACCATGCCACCACACACCTCCAATCCACCACATCCCACCATGCCACCACACACCGCCAATCCACCACATCCCACCATGCCACCACACACCGCCAATCCACCACATCCCACCATGCCACCACACACCGCCAATCCACCACATCCCACCATGCCACCACACACCGCCAATCCACCACATCCCACCATGCCACTACACACCTCCAATCCACCACATCCCATTATTCCACCACACACCTCCAATCCACCACATCCCACCATGCCACCACACACCTCCATTCCACCACATCCCACCATGCCACCACACACCTCCAATCCACCACATCCCACCATGCCACCACACACCTCCATTCCACCACATCCCACCATGCCACCACACCCCGCCAATCCACCACATCCCATTATGCCACCACATCCCACCATGCCACCACACACCTCCAATCCACCACATCCCACCATGCCACCACATCCCACCATGCCACCACACACTTCCAATCCACCACATCCCACCATGCCACCACACACCTCCAATCGACCATACCCACCATGCCACCACACACCTCCAATCCACCACATCCCACCATGCCACCACATCCCACCATGCCACCACACACCTCCAATCCACCACATCCCACCATGCCACCACACACCTCCATTCCACCACATCCCACCATGCCACCACACACCTCCAATCCACCACATCCCACCATGCCACCACACACCTCCATTCCACCACATCCCACCATGCCACCACACCCCGCCAATCCACCACATCCCATTATGCCACCACATCCCATTATGCCACCACATCCCACCATGCCACCACACACCTCCAATCCACCACATCCCACCATGCCACCACATCCCACCATGCCACCACACACTTCCAATCCACCACATCCCACCATGCCACCACACACTTCCAATCGGCCATACCCATCATGCCACCACACACCTCCAATCCACCACATCCCACCATGCCACCACACACTTCCAATCCACCACATCCCACCATGCCACCACACACCTCCAATCGACCATACCCACCATGCCACCACACACCTCCAATCCACCACATCCCACCATGCCACCACATCCCACCATGCCACCACACACCTCCAATCCACCACATCCCACCATGCCACCACATCCCACCATGCCACCACACACTTCCAATCCACCACATCCCACCATGCCACCACACACCTCCAATCCACCACATCCCACCATGCCACCACACACCTCCATTCCACCACATCCCACCATGCCACCACACACCTCCAATCCACCACATCCCACCATGCCACCACACACCTCCATTCCACCACATCCCACCATGCCACCACACCCCGCCAATCCACCACATCCCATTATGCCACCACATCCCACCATGCCACCACACACCTCCAATCGACCATACCCACCATGCCACCACACACCTCCAATCCACCACATCCCACCATGCCACCACACACCTCCATTCCAACACATCCCACCATGCCACCACACACTTCCAATCCACCACATCCCACCATGCCACCACACACCTCCAATCCACCACATCCCACCATGCCACCACATCCCACCATGCCACCACACACCTCCAATCCACCACATCCCACCATGCCACCACATCCCACCATGCCACCACACACCTCCAATCCACTACATCCCACCATGCCACCACACACTTCCAATCGGCCATACCCATCATGCCACCACACACCTCCAATCCACCACATCCCACCATGCCACCACACACTTCTAATCCACCACATCCCACCATGCCACCACACACCTCCAATCGGCCATACCCATCATGCCACCACACACCTCCAATCCACCACATCCCACCATGCCACCACATCCCACCATGCCATCACACATCACCAATCCACCACATCCCACCATGCCATCACACATCACCAATCCACCACACACCACCAATCGACCATACCCACTATGCCACCACACACCGCCAATCCACCACATCCCACCATGCCACCACACACCGCCAATCCACCACATCCCACCATGCGACCACACACCGCCAATCCACCACATCCCACCATGCCACCACACACCTCCAATCCACCACATCCCACCATGCCACCACACACCGCCAATCCACCATATCTCACCATGCCACCACACACCTCCAATCCACCACATCCCACCATGCCACCACACACCTCCAATCCACCACATCCCACCATGCCACCACACACCGCCAATCCACCACATCCCACCATGCCACCACACACCGCCAATCCACCACATCCCACCATGCCACCACACACCGCCAATCCACCACATCCCACCATGCCACCACACACCGCCAATCCACCACATCCCACCATGCCACTACACACCTCCAATCCACCACATCCCATTATTCCACCACACACCTCCAATCCACCACATCCCACCATGCCACCACACACCTCCATTCCACCACATCCCACCATGCCACCACACACCTCCACTCCACCACATCCCACCATGCCACCACACACCTCCATTCCACCACATCCCACCATGCCACCACACCCCGCCAATCCACCACATCCCATTATGCCACCACATCCCACCATGCCACCACACACCTCCAATCCACCACATCCCACCATGCCACCACATCCCACCATGCCACCACACACTTCCAATCCACCACATCCCACCATGCCACCACACACCTCCAATCGACCATACCCACCATGCCACCACACACCTCCAATCCACCACATCCCACCATACCACCACATCCCACCATGCCACCACACACCTCCAATCCACCACATCCCACCATGCCACCACATGCCACCATGCCACCACACACTTCCAATCCACCACATCCCACCATGCCACCACACACCTCCAATCCACCACATCCCACCATGCCACCACACACCTCCAATCCACCACATCCCACCATGCCACCACATCCCACCATGCCATCACACACCACCAATCCACCACATCCCACCATGCCACCACCACCTCCAATCCACCACATCCCACCATGCCACCACACACCTCCATTCCACCACATCCCACCATGCCACCACACACCGCCAATCCACCACATCCCACCATGCCACCACACACCTCCAATCCACCACATCCCACCATGCCACCACACACCTCCAATCCACCACATCCCACCATGCCACCACACACCTCCAATCCACCACATCCCATCATGCCACCACATCCCACCATGCCATCACACACCTCCAATCCACCACATCCCACCATGCCACCACACACCTCCATTCCACCACATCCCACCATGCCACCACACCCCGCCAATCCACCACATCCCATTATGCCACCACATCCCACCATGCCACCACACACCTCCAATCGACCATACCCACTATGCCACCACACACCTCCAATCCACCACATCCCACCATGCCACCACACACCTCCATTCCACCACATCCCACCATGCCACCACACACCTCCAATCCACCACATCCCACCATGCCACCACATCCCACCATGCCACCACACACCGCCAATCCACCACATCCCACCATGCCACCACACACCTCCAATCGACCATACCCACCATGCCACCACACACCTCCAATCCACCACATCCCACCATGCCACCACACACCTCCAATCCACCACATGCCACCATGCCACCACATCCCACCATGCCACCACACACTTCCAATCCACCACATCCCACCATGCCACCACACACCTCCAATCCACCACATCCCACCATGCCACCACACACCTCCAATCCACCACATCCCACCATGCCACCACACACCTCCAATCCACCACATCCCACCATGCCACCACACACTTCCAATCCACCACATCCCACCATGCCACCACACACCTCCAATCCACTACATCCCACCATGCCACCACACACCTCCAATCCACCACATCCCACCATGCCACCACACACCTCCAATCCACCACATCCCACCATGCCACCACACACCTCCAATCGACCTTACCCACCATGCCCCCACACACCTCCATTCCACCACATCCCACCATGCCACCACACACCGCCAATCCACCACATCCCACCATTCCACCACATCCCACCATGCCACCACATCCCACCATGCCACCACACACTTCCAATCCACCACATCCCACCATGCCACCACACACCTCCAATCCACCACATCCCACCATGCCACCACATCCCACCATGCCACCACACACTTCCAATCCACCACATCCCACCATGCCACCACACACCTCCAATCGACCACATCCCATTATGCCACCACACACTTCCAATCCACCACATCCCACCATGCCACCACATCCCACCATGCCACCACACACTTCCAATCCACCACATCCCACCATGCCACCACACACCTCCAATCGACCACATCCCATTATGCCACCACACACCTCCAATCCACCACATCCCACCATGCCACCACATCCCACCATGCCACCACACACCTCCAATCCACCACATCCCACCATGCCACCACACACCTCCAATCGACCATACCCACCATGCCACCACACACTTCCAATCCACCACATCCCACCATGCCACCACACACCTCCAATCCACCACATCCCACCATGCCACCACACACCTCCAATCCACCACATCCCACCATGCCACCACACACCTCCAATC
>OX030965.1:6081502-6124002 GCA_943735955.1 Piscicola geometra | reverse complement strand
CAATAATATATCTATGCTTTTCTATGAATCTAGTGACCATGAATCAGTGTTATTATCGTTTCATAAAATAAATTTAGTTTTTATTTCAGTTTCGTTTTGAAAATAATTAAATTTTTTATTTTCGTTTTCGTTTTGAAAACAATTATAGTTTATATTTTCGTTTTACTTTTGAAAATAATTAAAGTTTTTATTTTCGTTTTCGTTTTGAAAACAATTAAAGTTTATATTTTCGTTTTACTTTTGAAAATAATTAAAGTTTTACGTTTTGTTTAGTTTTGAAAATATACTAATTTAAAACTTTAAACAGTATTTTTTATATCCAAAAAAATTAATTGATCATAAAATGAAACAGTAAAATAAAAAAGTATATTAACAACAAATGAGTTTTAAAAATTAACAGTCAATTGAAATATTATAAGAATTGATTCCGTAAATTATTGATTGATAACAAATTTGAAATACGATAACAAATGTAAGATTAAAATAAGTGATAATTTAATTGACAAAGCGAAGCGGTAATAAATAACGTTTTATAAATGGCGCTTCTTTCATAGGCATATATTTTTTATATCAATTATTCATTTGTATATTATGCCATTTCATAAAAATGTATTTAATTTTTGTTTTGAAAATAATTATAATTTTTATTTCATTTTCTTTTTGGAAATAATTATAGTTTTTATTTTCGTTTTGCAAAAAAAATTTGTTTTATTTTCGTTTTCGTGGAGCGATTGTTCAGAATTGTCGTTTTCTTTACGAAAATAACACTGCTATGAATCTAATAAATTATCAAATATCGAACGTCTGTATCGCATATGGCTCAAAAATGGCTTAAAATAAATCAAATTGAATTAAAACTCTCACCTTCGCAGAAGCAGACTGTTAGCAAAATACTTAATACTAATAGTAAGTACTTCATTTCAGGGATCAAGCGTAGATTTGAGGAAATCAATCTTCTATTTATACACCTACCTTGAGCTCATCGCAATAAAGGTTTTCTTGTTAGAATAACTTATTTGCAGAGAATTGTTTGAGAATCAATCATTAGAAAATATTAAACAAATATTAGAAATATTGCCACAAAAGCCTTTTATTTATTGAATAAATAGAATGAAAAAATAGGTAAATATATAAATGAATTGATTTTTTGCACAATAGATAGATAGAAAGATAGGTTTTTTGTATTAGAATAGTCATCAATTTCACAATTTACTTTAATTATTTTTTCCCATGTGTTTTAACAATTCGGATTTCTCTTTCATCACTTGCAAACAAACTTTTCTCTGTTTTCAATGCTTTCAAATAGGATTTGTTCGTGATTTTGTGTGAATATACAGTTGAGAAACTGTGACTAATATTTAAAGCATTCAAAAATACATAAAAAATTAAATTCTAAATTTTTTTATGCCATTAGTCTTAGTCATTGCTAATAGTTTTATTAGAAATGTTAATCAATTACTTTGATGTTTGCTAACCACCATTTCAGATTTTTAAGAATCAGCTAAACGGAGCAGAGAATTCCGACAGGTAAACCGACATGACCTTCTGTTTGTACACGGAATGATATCGTTTTCATTCTACCTCTTTTATAAAAAATTTAGACAATTTAGAATTAATTCAAAAAAATATCAAGTCGAATAATTCTTTTATTTCATTTCTGAATTGATCATTATTTTCAAGCTTGTTGAAGTTGAAATGTTAAATAGTCATGAAAGGAAGTCACACCACCATGAGAACCTGCTTGTAAACTTCTCAAACCAAAATCATTGTCACCATGACTCCTTTCCTTCACTGTCGTCGCTTTATTATTTTCATTTTTCTCAATAAACTTTTAGATCTGCCATGGGGTAAACTGTCAATATTTTGGAAGTGTCCATTGGAAAATATTCCACCTTTAGTTCATTTTTATAGACCTTTGTTTGAAACACTTTTTTTTTTAAAAATTCACAACTTTCATTTTTTGAGTATCAGAATATAAAGCATTTCTAAAGAGCGCAATGGCCTTGTTTGAACAAGTGTAGCACTTTTAGATTCGATAAAATAAGGTTATATTTCATATTATGAACACATTATTATAAATAACGCCCATTTATAATGCGCCAAGGCACGCAACTGAGGCGCCACTCACACGACATAAGTCGTGAAACACCGCATCATATACACTAGGTATATGATAGTTCATGGTTAGCTGAACAGGGATTCGAACTGGCGACCTTTAAGTTACGGGTCCAACGACTTTGCTTTCTAAGCCAACCCGCTCGCTAATTATAAAGGTATTGATGGAGATGATGATCATCATAAAGTTCTGTAATACTATGAGCCTAGCGATGATAATGATATCGATTATAAAACTAATCTTATAGGATTCACTCTCAAACCCCACCAGAACACACAGATTTGAATGATTATATTAAGTTAACTGAGCCTAATAATCCATATCAATTTTGTAAAACAACTTTTTTAATCTTTCCTCTTCATCTTCCCATTCTTCCCAAACATTGAATCTAGATCAAGAAACTTCAAAATGGTATTTTTCTCATAAAAAATATAATAAAAATTATTTATAAATAGAGTAGAATATTCCATAATTCTCTTTATAATCTTCGGAAGACTTCAAGACGAAGAATAATATTGAAAAAACACTAATCACGCTTTTTCAGTGTCGAAAACATTTTTCCATAGTTGGCTAAAAGCCTTCAAAACTGTTTTTTGACTTTTTTTTACCTGATAGAAATGAAAAATGATTTAATAGAAAAAAAGCTTACATATGATTGAATTAGAACTTTTTTATTATGAAATATTGTTTTTAGACAATTATTTTACTACCATTTTGTATTATAATGAAATATAAAAATATCTAGTATTCACCATCTTTCCTAACGTTAGAAACTGTTTACTACATCACCTTGTGCAACTCTTATGTATTTAAACTTTAAATTTTAAAGCCTTTAAATTCTTCGTTACAATTGTAACATTTAATGGACGGTTCCTGAATACTCAAATAAAACGATATTTATTTGAGTAATTTGAAAAGTATAGTTATTTATTTACTTTGAACATTAATTTTTTTAATTGTTCTAACTGTTCTAACATCAAACATCCTCTAAAATATTCATTAGCCTGAACTTTGAAACCTTTACTAAAGACTTTGGTTTCCAAAGTTTAGGAAAAAAAACTAGGATTTCAAGAAAAAAAAGTAATATATGTTTTTTTCATTTTTTCTTCAACTTAAAAAACTATCTTAATATAAAGTTCATTTCCTTCATGTAAAAAAACTATAAATTGCTTCATGTGAAAGTTATTATGAATAAATTGATTTATATGTGAACTTTTTTCTCTAAAATGAAATGCAAATACATTGTCATGTGCCCAGGCATAGTGAGCAGTTAACTAAATAACTCAGAAATATTTAGTGGATAGTTTCAGCAGTTTATTATGTTATATTATATTATTATTATTGTTATTCCTAGTTTTAAAAACTCTATTATATCATTATTATTTAAATAATTTAACTATCCTTCCATCCCATCCATCCCACCCCACCTCTCACATCCGAACCCCATTGATCAATCCTCTATCCATCCTTTTCAATCCCACCTCTTAACCACCCATCCACTTCATAACCCTTCACCTCTCCCCACAAGAGATGACCTTCTTTTCGAAGGCTTTCAACGTCGCCTGCCCGCACGCCATAATCATGGTCGGGCTGCCAGCCCGCGGCAAAACGTACATCGCACGCAAACTCACACGCTACCTCAATTGGGTGGGACTTGAAACCAAGGGTGATGATGATGACTGTGTGTGTGTGTTTGAGTGTGTGTGTATGTGTGTGTGTGGTGGTGATGAGGATTGTGAGTATTTTGATTTTTACTTACCATTTTCACCAATTCCACCCTCTATCCAACCATGTCATCCTCCATTCTACCCACCCTACCCACCCCCCTCCCTCCTCCAGTCTTCAACGTGGGGGAGTATAGGAGGAAGGCTGTTAGTGCAGATCTGAGCCAAGCTGACTTCTTCAACCCCAGCAACGCTCGTGCTAAAGATATTAGGGAGTCGGTAGTTTTTTGGTGGCTCTTTTTGTTTTTTGTTGTCATTTTTGTTTTGTTGTTTTTTTGGGTTATTTTTGTGTTGTTATTATGTTTGTTGTTGTCGTTGTTGATGCTTAAATGATTGTTGTAGCTGTATTTTTTTGTCTGCCATCTTATTTTTTTTATAATGCTCATCATTATGAATACTATTATGGTTGTTATTATGAATTTTATTATTTTTTATGTTTATTTATTTTATTTATTGTTTATAGGAGATGTGCAGTGGAGGCGTTGGAGGACATGTGCAGCTGGCTGATGTCAGGAGGGGAGGTTGCGGTGAGTAACTACTACCATCATCATCACCATCATCATATCATCATCATCATCCCCCCATAGGACACACACTCACTCTCCCTCCCTCCCCCACACACACACACACTCCCTTCTCCTACACACTCACACACACCCCCCCCACACACACACACACACTCCCTTCTTCTACACACTCACACACACCCCCCCCCCACACACACACACACACAAACCCCTCCCCCCACACAAATACACACACACACACTCCCTCCTTTTCCACACTCACACACATCCCCCTACCACACACAAATAAACACACACACACAAATACACACACACACACACACACAAACACACACACACATAAAGGTATACGACGCGACAAACTCGAGCAGAGAACGCAGGCAAATGCTCTTTGAGACGATCGAAGAGAAGAACTGCATCAGGTGCTTCTTCATCGAGTCCATATGCTCCGATCAGGATATCATTGAGGCTAATATAAGGGTGAGGAGGGAGGTTGTTGGAGGGGTGGAGGAGGGTGAGGAGGGGGTGGAGTCGTGGGGTGGGAGAGATGGAGGGGGTAGAGGGGTTGGAGGGAGGGAGGGATTGAGGATGAAGAGGGTGTGAGGGTTAAGAAGGAGTGGTGGGTGAGAGGGTTAGGAAGGTGTGGAGGGTGATGAAGGGGTAGGGTGAAACTCAGGAATGGGAGGAAGTATGGGGACAGGGATAAGGAGGGTAGCAGGATGAAGAAGTGATTGAGGATGAGGGTTTGGAACAGGGAAGTGATAGAAGATAGGAGTGGAATTCTATCCACCAACCACCCACCCACCCAAATCCACCAGGAGGTCAAAGTGTCCAGTCCCGACTACCAGAACACCGACAAGGAGAGCGCCATAGCCGACTTCAGGTGACTTTAGGGTGGGTGGGTAAATGGCCGAGTGTGTAACAACTCTCGTCTTGACCTATAATGAAAGGTCCTAGCTTCGAGTGCACCCGATGTCCTAGTAGCCCATAGGCGCAAATGAAATATGCAGCCTAAGTGGCTTAGAAGCTCGTTCGGGTAAAACGCCACTGTAATAATTCTCTTCAGTATTATATTTATTTATATATTTATTTTATTATTTTGTTTTATTACTTTATTTTATTACTTTTATTATTTTTTTATTATTCAGGAACCGTATCCACCATTACGAGACCGTTTATGAACCTCTCGACAACGCGCTAGACAAAGACCTCTCGTTCATCAAGATCTTCAACCAGGGACAACGTTTCTTGGTGCACCAGCTGAAGAGTTGGTGGGGTGGGAGGAGGGAAGGGTGAAAGTGGATGGGTAGTGATTGGTGATGGGTGGGTAGGGAGGAGGGATTGAGGGATAAGGTGGGAAAGTGAGGTGAGGAGGGTGTGGAATGAGGGGATTGGTGGGAAGGGAATATGGCAAAAATAGTGTTTGACATTTTCTTAACTCGAATAATAATTTAATCCTTTTACCATCTTTGAAAAAACCTATTTTAAATTTTGTTTTCAAGGTCACGTCGAGAGCAGAGTGGTGTACTACCTGATGAATATACATGTCCTGCCACGCACCATCTACATCACCAGGGTGAGGTGGTGTGGAGGGATGAGTGATGGATAGATGGAGTGATGAGTGGATGGATGGAGGGATTAGTGAGTGGATAGAAGGATGAATAGGTGGATGGATCAAAAATGGATGGATGGGTAATGTTAATAATGGAAAAATGACCATCATCATCACTTCCAGCATGGAGAAAATGAAATGAATGTGAAAGGTCAAGTGGGAAGTGACTGTGATCTTACGGAACGAGGTCATGAGGTCAGCGTCTTGAAAATTAAGTAGAAAACACACAAACTCACACACATGCACACACACACAAACACACACAATCACACAAAAGTATCCCAGTTAACCTAACTCTTTTCACCAAACCCAACCCATCCAACACTCACCCCCCACCCAGTTCGCCAAGAACCTAGCAACGTACGTATCTAAGGAGATGGCTAGCAATCGATTGTTGAGGGTGTGGACGAGCGTTAAGCCGAACACCGTGCAGACCGCACAGCACATCGAAGGCGCTCTCGTCGAGAGATGGAAGGCCCTGGGAGAGCTCGATTCGGTTGGTTGGGGAAGGGGGAGGTTTGGTTTGAAGGGGGGGAGGTTTGGTTTTTTGGGGGGGGGGGGGGGGTTTGATTGATTGGATAAAAGGGTTTGGTTTGTGAGGTGGATAGTAGGGGGGAATGTGCGAGTAGCTGGGAGGAGGGGGTTGGAAAGAGGGGGTTGGAAAGAGGGGGTTGGTTAGGGAAGAAATAGGGTTGGTTGAGGAGAAAGGGAAGATAAGAGCGGGGGATTTCGATCATTTTTAAAGTTTAAAAAAATAATTCAATACTTTATTAATCGTCCACTTTCACGGCATTCTCCACAGGGCATATGCGAGGGCCTCACATACGAGGAGATACAGCAGAAGTACCCTGAGGTGCACAGGGCCCGCATGATGGACAAGTTCCACTACAGGTACCCCGACGGAGAGGTGTGTCTAATTCTCTACATTTGTGCTTTTTTTATTTAACTTTTTTTGCAAAGTGACTTTTTTTTCTATTTTAATGTTTTTTGTAATTATTTATTTTTTTCACAACCACCCATCCCACCCTACCAACCACTTCTACCACCACCACCGCCACTAACACGGCAGTCGTACCAAGACTTGCTAGTAAGACTGGAGCCAGTGATTTTAGAGTTGGAGAGGCTGCAAGATGTGATGGTGGTCGCATCTCAAGCCGTGTGCAGATGCCTCATTGCCTACTTTATGGATGATGATCTAGGTGGGTTTGGGGGGGGGGGTGGAAGGTGGGAAGTTTGTTGGGAAAGTTGGTTTGGTTGATGGGGGATGATGAGATGGTCAGTGAGGTAAAAAGAAGTGATGAGATAGTAAGTGAGGGGGATATGTGTTGGTTAGCCAGTGGTGGGCGAAATTCGTTATAGTATATACTATAATGATTCTTTACAACCCTCTCTTTCCATTTTAATTTTACCCACTCACCTTTCTTTATCCCCCTCCCCAACATGCAGACAACCTCCCCTACATCAACATCCCCCTCCACACCATCTTCAAACTCACCCCTATCGCCTACGGATGCAAACTGCAGCAAATAGCCATTGAACCAGCGTCAGTTGTCGACACCTACATACCACGACCCACGGTTGACATGGGTTTTGGTGGGGATGGTGGGAAATGGTTGAGATTGGTAGTGGTGGTGGTTTGGAGGTAGAATGGCTGTTTGTTTGTAGGTTGTTGTGTTTTTTGAGAGGTTAGGGGGTTGAAATGTGTTGAGAGGGCAGACAGTTATTTAATGATTTGGAAAATTGAGTTTAATGTTTATTATCTTTCAAACCTTACACATACTCACCACCCTCCTTCCCACCTTACCATCTTTTAACCCTTTCTTACACCTTACCATCCATCAACCTTCTCCCTTACACTTCTTCACCCCCTTCCCTCCATCTCTCCCAGGACGCACTGAGACTTACAATGCAAGAGAGGAGGGTGAGGAAGAGACAGACTTCAGAGTGTGGTCAACCCGAGTGTTGTGGGGGCAGGGTGGGTCATTTGAGGGATGTTGGTTGAGGGGAGGAAGGGGGGTGATGGTGAAGGATATAGATGGGAAGGGGAGGGTTAGTTGGTTGATGAAAAAGGATGGGTAGAGGGGGATGTTGATGGGAGGGAGGTTGGTGGAAGTTTACATTGTTGATTGGTGGTGGATCAGTCAGTGGGGTGACTCATTAATTGCAAAATAAATTCTGAAACTAGTGAAAAAGTTTTCACAACTTTCAGAAAAGGTATTACGAAAATAATAAATAACAAGCGATATTGCTGTGAGTTTCAAGTCATGACTATGGTAGTATATTTCAATATTATATGCTTTCTTTGCTTTTGCGAGATTATTCGTCTGCGGAAGTTTTGCAGTTTTTGAATG
Source organism: Piscicola geometra (assembly GCA_943735955.1). NCBI lineage: Eukaryota > Metazoa > Annelida > Clitellata > Hirudinida > Piscicolidae > Piscicola > Piscicola geometra. Next base: position 6,115,672 of record OX030965.1, on the reverse strand, counting down.
GTGAGATTGCGGTGACTTTTCTCTTTTCAAACTTTGTAATGTTTGATGTAATCAATTAAGTAATCTTTTATATTGATAATAAGAGTTAATGCTTTCATTAATTAATCTGATTGTTCAATTTATCTTGTCAACTCCAGGCATTAATTCTGCGCGCTTTACAGACTTTCAAATACTACATTTATACTTTTTTTTATTTTAAATAAATAATAATTTTCATTTTTATTCAGTCTTTTATTTTCAAGCAATTCTGTCGATCCATTCAAAATGGCCATGGTGACAAATATTCATAATCTCTTTTTACTTTTTTGTTCATCGGCTGCATTTTCAAATTGTACAAGTAATGCATTAACAACTTTCGATTTTTCAGACTTCTAAAGTTGTATCACCATGTTATATGCAATTTTTCAAAATACTTTCAAACGCTCAGCAAGGAAATAGATAGGTTCATAAAGTCAAAATGAAACTTTAGTTCTTAATAATTATTTTAATTTTATTTCAATAAACTATTCATTTCTATTAATTGTTCTGTATATATTAGTTTTTAATGTATGTCGCATGGTATTCTGCAATTTACACCAGTCTTTATTCATTTTTGTGGAAATTAGCTAATTAGTACAAACATTTTCTAACTATTTTGTCTTAAATTTACCGTTTGTAAATTCAATTACACATCTATGTATATAAAAATTTATTTTTTATAAATTTAATAAATTAAAAATTGCCTATTCATTTTGCTAGGAGATTTGAAAGAGAGTATTTGAACACAGGGATTTATTGTACCCCATGACTTTTCTCTTTACTAAATTTTTAAAATATTTTATTTTTTTATTTATCACTGTAGATTATTTTTATTTATTTGTCGCTTTTACAAAATTACTTTCACCTATTGAAATAAAAATATAAATTAATTAAACAACCTTTATTGATTTAAAATATATATTATTATTTTGAGAATAATTTTTTCCTTACCTTTGCTTACTTAGACATTATAGTGGTCTTAATTCAATAAAGCATACAATTTTTTCAATAAATCGTTGATGAAAATGATAAAAAATAAATTAATAGTTTTGAATTCTACGCATGCATGGCAGTTTTGAAATATTGGCGCAAAAAAATATTTAAAAATGCAGAAAAACAAAAAACGTTTTTATTGGTGTTGCTTAAAAATGCCTGAACCAGATCAGGAACGATAAAGAACAGAGAAATTCAAATGAAGACAACGCCATTCGGAAAAGCTTCTAGCACAACCCCCACAACATTACTATAACTACTACTACTACTACTACTACTACTACTCACACCACCATAACTGCACCCACTACCACCACCCACACCACCATAGCTGCACCTACTACCACCACCCACATCACCACAACTGCACCCACTACCGCCAACACCACAAAATAAAAACCAATGTTTAATCAGCTGAATGACTAATTGACAATATTAATAATTTGTATAATTATTATTTTAATGTTAATTAATTACTAATTGACGTCTCAGTCATCATCTTCCATGGGTTCAGTCATCGTGATCCTGGAAAGATGAAAAGTAACTTGAGTTATTAACATTTCAAATTTATTTTAAAATGCGGATAAGCATAGATATAATAACCACGGAAACGTAAACTACCACTCCTCATAAACACCCCTCTCACACCCATCACAACTCCCCCTCCTCCAAATAAATCCACTATACCTATTACACCCAAACACACCCAAATCCTATACCCCCATCCCCACTACTCACCAAGTATACTTAGCTAGGCTGGCATTCTGTCTCACTATTCGTTTCTTATCCATCACCGCCCTATCAAGCGCCTTCAATACTGAACTCCGATTGGGTAGGATGTTGAACGCCTGCGAAGACCGACCAATCATAACCAGGCATTTCAATGACTCCACCCTCACTGTCTGATTGGTGGATTGATTGGGTGGGGTGGATATATTGGTTTAAATAAAACAGTATACGATTTTATAATTTATCAAATAATTATAGTTTTATTAAGATATTTAAAAAAAGATATATAAATATAAAAATAATAAAAATATCTATAGAAAAACCCACCAGGTCTCGTAGGTAGGTGCAGAAGAAGAGGAGTCGTTGAATGACGTCATCAAGGTGGAGGCTCACGTGGTCAGGAGAGGAAGAGAGGAAGGAGCGGAATGAACGCAGGGATGACAGCCTGATGATGATGATGATTATATAATTTATGACAATGATGATTATGATAATAAATAATGATAATGATAATAAGTTATGATGATAATGATGATGATGATGATGAGAATAATGATGATGATAACGATAAACCATCTACCCTATCCTGCCCCCTCACCCCAGCACCCCCACGCTACCAAATGGAATGAACTGGGGCAAGAGTAGCTAGTGATGAATTATTCAGTGGCTCGTAATACAAGGATTGGATCACTAAGGGTAGCATCTTGATGGATGGATGGGTAGATGGATGCATTCTTGGAATGATGGATGCATGGATGGATTTAAAAATAATTTAATAAAAGTAACATAGAAAAAACAGCAACAACGGTAACAGTAACTACAACGAAACAACAACCAGTTGGGCATTGCACTTGACTGTGTTGCTCGATACGTTGTTGATGAGGTGGCAAAAGCTTTCGAGGTAGTAACGTCTGCACTCTGTGAGGTCGTTGTAATGATGGTCATCATCATCATCACCATCATCGTCATAATCATTATCATCATCTTCATTGTCATCATCATCGTTATCATCATCATTGCGTGCCTTGGCGCATTATAAATAGGCATTAATTAATTTAATCATCATCATCTTCATCATCATCGTTATCATCATCATCATCATCATCGTTATCATCATCATCATCGTTATCATCATCATCATCACCTTGCTTGCACTCCTTGTAGTCTTCGACAAACTTGACAATAATCAACTTGAAAAATCTTTTTTTATAATCATCATCATCATTATCATCATCGGCATCCTTTAGATTCTCTTCATCGTCGTTGTCATCATCATCAGCACCCTCTCTACAACAACCACCACCACTACTTTTACCACCACCGCCACAACAACCACTACTCTTTTTTTCCTTCTCCACAACACCACCACCCTTACAACAACCTCCACCCCCACCCCTACCCCTACCACCACTACTACTATCATCACTTCCCCCCATGATTACGTCACAAACAGCTTCACTGACGTATCTTGAGGTCATTTCGTCTTTATTTAACCAGTTCAATAACTGTATTGGAGAGTAAAAGTAATTATTGTTATTATTAATATCATTATTATTATTACTAGTAGTAGTAGTAGTAGTAGTAGTAGTAGTAGTAGTAGTAGTAGTAGTAGTAGTAGTAGTAGTAGTAGTAGTAGTAGTAGTAGTAGTAGTAGTAGTAGTAGTAGTAGTAGTAGTATTAGTAGCAGTAATAGTAGTAGTATTTGTAGCAGAAATATTAGTAGTTATAGTAATAGTAGTAGTAGTAGTAGTAGTAGTAGTAGTAGTAGTAGTAGTAGTAGTAGTAGTAGTAGTAGTAGTAGTAGTAGTAGTAGTAGTAGTAGTAGTAGTAGTAGTAGTAGTAGTAGTAGTAGTAGTAGTAGTAGTAACTTATCACCTGGTAAGAGAACTCTTCAGTGAGTGCATGCTTTCTGACGAGAAGACATTTGCACAAGCTGCTCCATAGGTTGATGATGGCTGCTGCTGCTGCAGTGGTTGTGGTAGCTGTGATTGGAACAACTGTAGTGGCTGTGGTAGCTGTGATTGGAACAACTGTAGTGGCTGTGGTAGCTGTGGTTGGAATAACTGTAGTGGCTGTGGTAGCTGTGGTAGTTGATGGTGATTTTGTGGTTGATGCTGCTCTAATAGTATTAGTTGTGTTATTTATGAGAGGCGAGATGGATTTGTTACTTGAAGTATCTGTGTCTGCTGTGGTATTGGTAGTAGTAGTTGTGGAATTAGTAGAAGTAGTAGTAGTTGTGGGATTGGTAGTAGTAGTGGTTGTAGCTTGATTATTAGCTGTGGCTCTCTTCAGTAGATCCTCCTTGTAATGCAAAAGCAAATCTTCTGCTCCGTCGCCTGCAATGATGATGACGATGATGATGATGATGATGATGATGATGATGATGATGATGATGATGATGATGACGATGATGATAAGAAAGAATAAATAATCCCACCACCAATCCCATTAACTATCCGCAAACCATCCCTCCACCATTACCCAACTACCACCCCACCCCCCTCAACATCCACCATCCACCACCAAACACCCCACACCAACTCCCTTTCACCATCCATCATCCCACCCCACACCCTATCCTCCCCCCCTCCCTCACCATCCATCATCCCACCCCACACCCTATCCTCCCCTCCCTCACCATCCACCATCCCACCCCACACCCTTTCCTCCCCTCCCTCACCATCCATCATCCCACCCCACACCCTTTCCTCCCCCCCTCACCATCCATCATCCCACCCCACACCCTTTCCTCCCCCCCTCCCTCACCATCCATCATCCCACCCCACACCCTTTCCTCCCCCCCTCCCTCACCATCCATAATCAGCCCCATCAACTCTCCCAAACAACGACAAGCCAGCTTGACAACAACCGCAGCCTCATTTGTTGCACTGGCGTTGTTAGCAATGCTGTAACACGCTGAGACTAGGTCACGTGTGTTGGCTGCTTGGTGCTGGTTGGAGGGGGAGAGAGATGGGTGTGGGTGGTGGTGGTGGGAGAAAGGGGGGGGGGGGTAACGTGGGTGATGGTGGGAGGGGGGGGGTAGGAATATTGTAGATGGAGGCTAGAGAAGAAATTTAAATCAATAAAAAAAATAATTAAAAATTCTAAAGCATATTTTATAAACTAAAAAGCTTAAAGAATGAATAAATACAAAAAATATAAAATACTTAAAAATGATTTAATAAAAATAAAATACTTAAAAATGATTTAATAAAAATAAAATACTTAAAAATGATTTAATAAAAATAAAATACTTAAAAATGATTTAATAAAAATAAAATACTTAAAAATGATTTAATAAAAATAAAATACTTAAAAATGATTTAATAAAAATAAAATACTTAAAAATGATTTAATAAAAATAAAATACTTAAAAATGATTTAATAAAAATAAAATACTTAAAAATGATTTAATAAAAATAATAATAATAATAAATCGAAAATTCTTTGAAATACCTTTCTAGAACACGCAGTAGCCAGAAGCAGGTGGAGGTGGAGGAGATGGGTAGGGGGGTGGTGGTGGGTGGAGAGGAAAGTAGTTGTTGCTATGGTGACAAACCTGGCGGTATCACTGTTTTGGTGGTGGTGCTGATGATGATTGTAGTGTTGAAGAAGTATTTTTTTGTTAATAATATAGAGTAATATTTTGTAAACATTTAATACAGCAAATATCATAAACATCATCATCATCATCATCGTCATCATCATCATGACCTACTTTACAGGGTAAGTGGTGATGATAGTTCTTATGCAAGCTGTGATGCCTTCTATGAATCCTATGTGAGTCTCCAATGGTGATGATGATGGTGTTGATGATGATTGTGGTGGAAGTGATGATGATGATGATGAAGAAGAAATCATAATCAGCAAATCAAAGCACGTATCTAAAAATTCTTCAGTAAAGAATGAATTATTTTCATATTTATTACTATTATTATTATTATTATTATACTTATTATTTTTATTTATGTTTTTGAGTTCTAGAATCTTCTGAAGCGTCTGCACACAACACTCAGTCAATCTGAGCTGTCTTTCGGAAGCTGTAGATGAATGGATGGATGGATGGATGGATGGATGGATGGATAGATGGATGGATGGATGGATGGATGGATGGATGGATGGATGGATGGATGGATGGATGGATAGATGGATGGATGGATGGATGGATGGATGGATGGATGGATGGATGGATGGATAGATGGATGGATAGATGGATGGATGGATGGATGGATGGATGAATGGATGGATAGAAGAAAGGATGGATGGATGGTTGTATGAATATATGTATAATTGAATAAATAATTGAATATGAATATGCAAATGGGGGCTCAGCTGACAGGGCAACTGCAGAATCCTCTTCATCATCTTGAAAAGTAATCTGCTACAGCTGACCGCCATCACAGACGAAAAACACGTCAGTACACTTACCAAGTAGTACACTCTCTCATCATCACTATCAAGAGCACCATCAACGCTGGTATCATTATCATCAGCATGAGTGCTGAATTCTTCGTTGGCGCCTTGTTGTCTTTTGAGGGATTTGAGTGTCTCCGAGAACTCTGTGAGGATTACGTCATCGTATTAATCATTTCCATCATTATCATCATCATTTCCACCATCATCATCATTTACATCATTATCATCATTATTTCAATAATCATCATAAACATAACCATATTTATCATCATCATCACCCCTCCACCTACCTCTTCTCAATCTCTTTACAAAACTCGCATATAACCACTGCACCAAGCCATCATTATCATCACCCCCACCACCACCACCATCATCATCATCATCACGTCTACGCGATGACAACATGAATAACAAGTCTGCGCATACTTTCCTGTGATGGTGATGATGATGATGATGATGGCGATGATAGAGGCGATGATGGAAATGCAAATAGTGATGATAGTCATGAAGATCATGATGATGATTGTGCTTTCAACGAGATCAATATGCAGTGATGATGATGATTATTATTATGACAGTGATGATGATGATTACGATGAAGATGATGATGATTGCGATGAAGATGATGATGATTACGATGATGATGATGATGACGATGATGACAAAATGCTTCAAATCATCACGGCTAGATCACCAACCTGACCGAGGTACTCTGCGTGGTGAACATGTGATGGAGCATGCGCTTGCAGATCACGTGTTCTTCATCATCATCATCATCATCATCATCATCAGCAGCATCATCAGTCGCATCATCATCATCATCATTATCAAAATCATTATCATTAGCATCATCATTCAGGCTGAGTATAAAATTGTCTTTTGATTTAGGATCATTATCATCACCACCTCCTCCTCGTCCACAACAAGCATTGCTCATCTTTCCACCACAACATCCCACCATGCCATTACTCTTAACACCCCCACTAACACTACTACCACCACTACTTACACCACTACTACTACCACCACCACCACCACTACTACTACTAACACAACCAACACCACCACTACTACTAGTATTAACACCACTACAACCACCACCACAATACCCCTCAACCACCAGAGCCACTAAAGCCTTCAGAGCTACACACAGCAGTTCTTCACTGGTGGTGCTGCTGATAGTAGTCGTCAGAAGCTCTTGTAGTTCTAGGCGGGTGTCTTTGTTGAGGACTTCTTGTTTGTTGTTGTATTTGTTGTGCTTGTAGTCTGTAGAGTTGTTGTTGTGGTTTGAATTGTTTAGTTTTTATTGTGAAGAAATTATTATTTTTGTTGTTTTTTTGTGGGATTTTTGCGTTTGTTCAAGTTTTTAAAAAACACATTAAAAAAAATTGATATAATTTTTATTTATTTATTGTGATTCTGCCCTCATCATCATAATCATCATCCTCATCATCATCATCATCATCATCACCTGTTCGAGTAGCTAGCATCAGCAACATTGCCTTGACAATATTGAGTCTTGGAGAAACCTGATGGAGGGATGGATAGATGAAGGATTAGATGGATGGAGGAATGGATGGAAGGAATGAGAGATGAAAGGATGATGAGTAGGTAGGTGGATGGATGGAAGGAGTTGTGGAGTGTGGAAAAGTAAAAATGTAAAATGGTAGATGGATGGATGGATGTGTAGATGGATGGATAGACAACCAATCTCCCCTCCCCTCTCACAAACCCTCACAACCCCTTCCAACCTCACCCCACCTGCTTATGAATTCCATACTCCTTCATCAGCTTCCTCAGCACCCGCTGCAGCACCATGCCACTGCCTGCTCCTGATGATGATGACACAGCGCTGAACAGCTTGATGGAGTGGTGGAAGATGGGCGTGGATGGCTGCTCCAGGTAAAACTCGCATTCTAGTGGTGGTGATGATGATGGTGGTGATGATGATGGTGGTGATGATGATGGTGGTTGTGGTGATGATTGTGGTGGTGGTTGTTGTGGTAGTGGTGATGATTGTGGTGGTGATGATGATGGTGGTTGTGGTGGTGATGATGATTGTGGTGGCGGTTGTGGTAGTGATATGATAGTGGTGATGATGATGATAATGATGGTATTATAAATAAATTGATTTGAATTAATAAGTGCATAAATAGGATTTAATATCAAAGAACAAATATTTCTTATAATTAAAACCAAAAATATATAATTAACATTTAAATACCTTCAAAGACTGTCTTCACAAAGTCTTTCAAGTAAGCATCATCATCATCACCCCCCTTACCACCATCATTACCACCACCACCCTTACCATCATCATTACCACCACCATTCTTACCATCATCATTACCACCACCACCACCACCCTTCGCCACCACCACCCCTTCATTTCCCGCCAAGGCACGACATAAGCTCTTCAGGGCTGCAATGTTGAACGCTTCGAACTCCACCTTGCTGGAGAATATCTGTGGGGGAGGGTGGAGGAGGGAGGGGGAGGGAGGGGGAGGGTGATGATGTGGGTTGTTGTGGAAGAAAGGGTGGTGAGGGTGGGTTGTTGTGGAAAGGGTGGTGGTGGTGGTGGAAAAGATGGTGATGGTAGAGATGAGTGAGAGAGAGAGTGGTAGTGAACAAGTCATCATCACCACAATCTTCACCAAATACCATCATCATCATAATCATCATCACCATCATCACCACCACCATCATCCTTCTCACCACGATCGCTACCAGCACCATCATCATCATCATCAGCACCACCACAACCACCATCATCATCATCACCACAACCACCATCATCATCATCACCACCGCCACTGACATCCCTCTTGATGGAGTTCCATACAGCTGGTGCATACATGTTAAGGTCGTCTCTGGGAAATACTGCACAAGCGGATGCCTTTCAGATTTGGTGGTGGTGGTAGTAGTGGTGGTAGTGGTGATGATGATGGTGGTGTTGATAGTGGTAGTAGTAGTTTAGTGATGATAAGGATGGAGGTATGATGATGATTATGTGGTTTGCACCACTCTCTCACCACTCACAAAACTCACCCACATTCAACCCCTCCCACCCTCACATACTCCCCTAAAACCCCTCTCTTCCATACAACCCCCCTCCCACCCTCACATGCACAATCAATTCCACCTCCCCCCCTCCTTCCCCCCCCCCCCCCCCCAAATGCACCACTCACAAAGCACTTGAGCGCGTCGATCCTACCCTCACTCCACGCTGACTCCAACTTGTCGAGCAGCAGTGGCAGGCAAAAGGGCGCGAACGAACCACTCGCCACCATGCAAGCCTCCAGGCCTTCCTGCATCTCGGCCCGGGTGACCGTCTTTTCGGCTAGTTCTTTCGGCTGGGTGGGTTTGTTGGTTTGGTTCGGCTTGGTTTGTTGAGGTTAGTGGTGCTTTTGTTGTTATGGTTGTTGTTGATCTGTTAGTAGAAGTTTTTTGTGGTGGGTTTGAGTGTTGTTGTTGATGATGTTTTGTTGTATTTGGTTTCATGTTAGAAAAAGGGGATTTTAATGTGAAAATGATGTAGATGATGATGATGATGATGACGCCGATGATGATGATGTAGATGATGATGATGATGATGACGACGATGATGATGATGTAGATGATGATGAAGATGATGATGATGATGATGATGATGATGACGATGATGATGATCTCACGGGGTTGTAGTCAATGGGGAAATAACAAGCGACCAACTCAAACAACTCCTCGACCATTGCTCCTGTGGTGGTAGTGGTGAAGAGCTACATGTATTATAATTATTATAATTATTATTATAATTATTGTTATTGTTATTAGTATTATTATCAGATTCACCAATGATAATCACCATACAATATGTTATTCTATTTCACTGCATCACGATCATCACCACCACCACCCCAACTCTCCCTGCCCCCTGCGACTCACCCATCGGCACCTCCCTCGCCCCTCCGACTCACCCATCGGCACCTCCCTGGCCACGATCGAGGTCATGGCAAAGATGACCACCAGGTTGCGAGGGTCCCTCTCCGAATCGCACATCTGCGTGAAGCCCGCCACGAAGTCCCCCGCCCCCATGTCTTGGATCACTTGAGTGGTGGGTGGGTGTGTTGGAGAGGGGGGGGGGGGGTGTTGAGGGGGGAGGGTGTGTTGGTGGAGTAGCTCCACTACTATCACGATCATAACCACCACCATAACCCTCACCCTATCACACCCTTCACAATGATTACACACCCCAACCATCCACACCACACCACACCCCAACCACCACCCCAAACCCACCCACCTGGGAGGTGGTGAATGAGTAGATGGTGGAAGAGGTGGTAGATGGTGCTTCTATCTTGTCGCAGAAGCGTCTGCACTGTCAGAGTCCTGAAGATGCTACGCATGACGTGTTTCTGTGGAAGGGGGAGTGGGTTGGGTTGGGGTGGAGGAAAGAAGTGAGGATGGTGAGAGGTGGTGGCATAGTAGAGGGGTGGTAGGTGGGTAATAGGTGGGCGAGTGGTGTGGGCAGTGGGTGGGTGGATTGGTTCTGAAGTGTGTGTAGTTTTTTCTCACCAAAGTTTCTGCAGAACAGTTTTTACACTTCACCTGTAGAAAAATTCATACTATTACAAATTCAACGTTCCATTTATAAATGAAAATTATATAAATTAAATGCAAATTAATTAATCCTACAGCTCAATATAAATAAATTATATTAAAATGAACAACATTTAATGATTTTATAATTAACTACAGTTAATGATTTCATAATTAACTACAGTTAATGATACCATAATTAATTATAATTTCATTTAAACGAGCATCTAGCTCACTAAGGCTTGGAATCCCTTCAGAGTCTTGGGAGCGATGAGGTGGTGGTCGGTCAGTTTTGCCACCAAAAACTCCACCAAGACTTTTGCTGGAGTGGAGATGATGATGATGAACGTTCAGACATTTTAAAAATTAGTATTGTTTGCAAAATAAAAAATAAAAATATTTTAAAAAATAAAATTGATGAAAGATTTTGGAATGCAAATTATAAATTATTAGAAATAATTTGTTAAAGCCATTAAATTCAAAGTTTTAACATCTCAAAAAACTGTCTTTAGCGCTATACAAACTATGAAATCTTCTCACCTTCCTCAGCATTGAAGTAGTCACTGTCAAGATGGCTGACCACCTCTGAGATGAGTGCTGTGGCCCTCATCCTCGTCTCATTCTCACTGCTTGTCAAGTGCTCTCTGGTGGGTGGGTTGAAATGTGTTTAAAAGAATTTGATTGCTTCTGTTTGATTGGTTTATAATTTTATTGGAAAAAGTGTTTTAGATTTGAGATAGAAGTTGATTTAAATACCCTATGCATTTTATGAACTCCACAAATTGAGTTTTTCCTGAATCTAGACCTGATGTTGACAAAAATAATGATCATCAAAACATATTTATTTATTTATTCAAATGTTTAACAGATTTTATTTTCTTGTGCTGTAACTCATGCCACATTGTAAAACTCAGAATATATGCCTTAGATGAACAGATATCACTGAAATATTTAACGAATTGTGAAGAACATTGACCTTTAACTAATATGGAAACTTTCTCAGCCTGTAGATCTGAATCTATGCATTTAAAAACCAGATCTGAAAATGTGCACTCAGACATCTTAAATATAATTTAAAAGTAAACTCAGTTTCTCGATGTGCAGAAAACTAAATTTAAGTTTTAAAAATTTTAAACTGTTCATATTTTAAATAAAATGATTTTTTTGCAATTAAATATTGTTATAATGCAATTAAAAATTAAAAAGCACTTTAAACATAGATAAGTTATTACTGATGCATGGAGCAAACATTCTCAGCAGCTGTAAACATCCCAAGTATAATAATAAAGTCAAGATGTCATGGAAGCTATATTTTCTTCTCATCTTTTCCCACTGGTGCTTTATTGAGATTTAATATTTATTAATTTTAGTTTTTTGGCAATTGGAAAGATAATTTTCTAATTATTTTATTTATTTTGTTGATAATTAATTAATGTATGAAATGATTTAAAATTATTAAACAAGATAGTCAAACATTTATGTTTATTAATATTATTGATAAAAAATAGTATTTTCTATTGAATTGTTTTTGAATTATGATTAATTCATATTATTACAGTGTATCTTGCACCCTCCTTGACTCCTTCCTAGACAATACAACAGGCTACCCTAAACTCTCTGCTGTGAGTTTCACTATCTCATTTTACCCACTTTTTATCATTGCAAATTTCAATACTGATTCTACTGTATAAAACATTTATTAAGCTAGAGGTTTAAAACAAACAGCCATAAATACATGAATAGACACCCATACATACAATAATCCACCCATACATAGGTAAATAAAACTAAACATAAATAAAAAGTAACATAGGCATACATACAAAACTAAATAACCCATCAAAACACCCACTCACACATACAAACAGGCATATAAAAAGAGTGGTTTAGTTTCCAAGGCATATGAAGCCACTACAGCATCTCAAATGGCTGTGACATTCTCTGAAGCAGTAGCTCTCAGAGAAAAGCTGCTAAGTGTGAGTAGGGTGGTGAGAGGGGGTAGTGTTGGAAGAGTGTTGGGGGGCAGTAGTTGTTGCAGAGTAAAGTTTTGTTGGTGGGTGGTGTATATGTGGCTGATTTTGAGTGTTTTAGTCATAACAACACACAACTGTTTTTTTACTTCTGTATCCTAAAAAAATTATTCTGTATAATAATAATGGAATTATTTTTTAACTAAGAAAACTCTGGAAGAGGCGAACAAAAAAGTACAGGCATTGAAACCGAAATTCTTTAATGAGGTAATTTTATTTTATTTATCCTTTCTTTTTATCTAAATAAGTATTTAAAAAATTACTTTTAAGATATTTTTAATGATTACTTTACAGCTTTTACTAACTCACAAACCACAGTTGCACCATTTTCAAACAAAAACCACACCCAGCCTCAGTCACCAGACGAAATAGTATGGGCTACAGAATTTAACAATACGTGTGAAATGAAGGAAATAGAGAATTTCAAAGATTCAGTGTGTCTTGAAGAGTCATTCTTGCATGTTCCGGTCGACGTTTATAAGAAAAGTAGGGATGGACATGTAGAAAAAATATTTAAATATTTAGGGTTTTTGAGAAAAAAATGATATAATCATGAAATTAATTTTTTAAATCATTTAAATAACATTTGTAATTGCAGAAATAATTTTTAGTCGTTTAGTATAGTTTTTTAATCAGTATAACTTCATTTAATTATCAATATTTTTGTAAAAAAAACTCATATTCTAACCACAAAATCTACTATTCTCCAAGAAACAGAAGTGCTTAAGGATGTGAAATGGAGTAGTCTGTTCGACTCCATTTGGACGGATATATTCAGCAAAGAGCCTGCAATTACTTGGCAGTACTTCGCCAGCAATAGTGGCCTACTACGCTTTTACCCTGGTAGGCGGGTGGGTAGGTAAGGTTGAGGGAGTGGGTTGAGGGGTTAAATAAGTGGGTAGATGGTGGATGCAAAAAGGGAGTATGTGGATAGAATTTACGCTAGCAATCTACACTATTAATTTCACCAACACACCGCCACCCATTCTAATAAAAAAACATATACAACTCTCACATCCCAAACCGCAGACCCTCATCCACCACCTTCCATCCATCATCCTTCACAACCCCCCTCACCAGCCCTACTCCCCCCCCTCCCACCCAGGCATTCCATGGCCTGAGAGAGACATGGATTCTGAAGACAAACCAATCGATTTGTATGACGTCAGAAGGCAGTCTTGGTGAGTGGGGAGAGTGGGGAAAAAGTATTACTACTACTACTACTACTACTACTAGTACTACTACTACTACTACTACTACTACTACTACTACTACTACTACTACTACTACTACTACTACTACTACTACTACTACTACTACTACTACTACTACTACTACTAATACTACTACTACTACTACTACTACTACTACTACTACTACTACTACTACTACTACTACTACTACTACTACTACTACTACTACCACTACTACTACTACTACATTCAGGTATGTGGCTGGAATGAGCATGCCAAAAGAAATGCTCATCTTGATTGACAGGCAGGCATATTCACCATCGTCATCATCACCAATATCTTCATTACCATCATCATCACCACCACCATCATCACCATCATCATCATCACTACCATCATCTTCATTCCATTACCACCATCAACATCATCACCATCATCATCACCATCATCATCACCACCATCATCATCACTATCATCATCACCAACATCATCACTAATCATCATCATCACCAACGAACCTCACCCCCCTTCAACAGCAGCGGCAGTTCGCAGGGGCAGGCACTGGCGCTGATGAAGCACACCGCCAAGAACCTCCTTGACACCCTCACCGAGAACGACTACTTCAACGTCATCAATGTAACAATGTTACATTGTAACATTACCTGATAATAGTTTATTGTTTATAGATTATCATTATTGTTGTTTTTTCTGTTGTTTATTTTGTTTTATTATTATTATAGATTTTTTCTTGTGTTTAATCATAATCACCATCTCCACCAACATCATTATCATCATCATCAAAACCACCGCCCACAATTCAATACAATACAATACAATACTACCATCTCCACCACCACCACCAACAGTTTCCAGTCGACAGCATCAGCCTAGCAGTCTTTCCCGCCTTCAGCAGGGCCACTTACCGAAACAAGCAGTTCGCCATGCTGTGGGCCAAGAACATCACGTCGTCGGGCATCGCTAACTTCACCCACGCTCTCCTAAATGGGTTTACCCTGTTTGAAAATGTGGGTGGGTGTGTGTGTGTGTTTGTTGCGTGTATGTTTGTGTGTGTGTGTAGGTGTGTGGGAATGGGTGTGTTTGAATTATTTGTGTGTGTGTGTGTGTGGATATACTAATGCGACGACTACTACTACTACTACTACTACTACTACTACTACTACTACTACTACTACTACTACTACTACTACTACTACTACTACTACTACTACTACTACTACTACTACTACTACTACTACTACTACTACTACTACTACTACTACTACTACTACTACTACTACTACTACTACTACTACTACTACTACTACTACTACTACTACTACTACTACTACTACTACTACTACTACTACTACTACTACTACTACTACTACTACTACTACTAACACCACCACCACCACCACCACTACTGCTTCTAACACGACACAGTCAACTGAACACTGCAACAAGTTGATGATGTTGTTGACGGATGGAGGGGCCGAGAAGCCCGTCGACATACTGGCCAAGTACAACTCTCGACTCTCCGTTCGTGTTGTTGTTGCTGTTGTACTACTACTACTGATAATAATAATAATCATCATCATCTTCATCATCATCATCATCATCATCATCTTCATCATCATCGTCAGCATCATCATCATCATCATCATAACTAAACAGATCAGCATCTTCACCTACCTGATTGGTCCCATCTCGACTGATGCTCCTGACATCAAGTGGATCGCTGAGAAGAACAGAGGTCACAATAATCACAATCATAATAATAATAATTTATTATTGTTTTTTCTTTTTATTCTTTTTATTTATATTCACTTTTGTACACCCAACTTTAATTGACCTCATTATTGACATTTTGGTTGTACACTACTTTCGCATCGCACTTCAATGCAGGCGCTTTCCACCAAATCCCTTCCATCGTCTCGATCAGAGGACAAACACAGGCATTTTCACTGAAATAATCATTATTATTTTAAAAACTAATTTTTTAAATTTCTATTTTTTATTTCAAATATTAATTATCTTTAAAAATAGAAAAAAATTATTTAAATAAATAAATAATTTGAGTAAATAAATTCTTTGAATAAATAAATTATTTGAATAAATGAATTATTTGAATAATAAATTATTTAAATAAATAAATTATTTAAATAAATAAATAAATATTTTCAATGTTTGCAGGAATACATCCGATACTTGTCCGAAACAAAGGCTTACTCTTTCCAATCGTTCATCGACCCGGCCAGTCTGTCATCATCGTCAGCACCACCTCCGAAACTGATGAGTTGGACCAGTGCTAGATACGATCATCTGGTTGGTGGGAGGAGGGTGGGATGGATGGAGGAGTGGATGGATGGATGGGTGGATGGATGGGTGGATTGGAGGGGTGGATTGGAGGGGGGGATGGAGGGATGGATGGAGGGTGGATGGAAGAATGGATAAAAATATAATCTTGTATTTTAATAAATAAATTTTGTTTTAAATTTTTATTGCCAATCAAAATGGTATATTTTCAGAGCAACCGTCTAGTTGTTTCGTTATCGGCTCCACTCTTCAACATGAGCAACAACCAGGAGGTTATGATGATGATGATCTTGATGATGATGATGATGGTGCAAATGCATCGTTAAATGACAATTTTTAAATATTATTTCCAATTTTTATTAAAAAACCACAGCATCACTCTTTTAAACATCATTTTTATCACCCTCATTATCATGATCACTCACCATCACCAATATCATCATCATCACCAATATCATCACCATCATCAACATCATCATCACGAACATCATCATCATCACCACAGCCTGGCAACCAGAACGTCTTAGGTGTAGTCGGAATTGATTTGGACATCTCAGACTTGGTCACTGTCAGCATCGATAAGAAAGTACGACTACTATCATCATTTTCGCTACCATCATCATCATCATCATCATCATCATCATCATCATTGTATTCATCATCACCATAACCATCAACATATCCTATTTTAACCATTTATCACACATCATCTTCATCAGCACCATCAACACCATTATCATCATCATCATCATCATCATCATCATCATCATCATCATCATCATCATCATCATCATCAGCTTGGTCCTGGCGGCTACATCTTCATCATCAACGACCAAGGCTTCACCATCTACCACCCCGCACTGCTCAAAATGGTAACATTATAATAACAATAATAATCATCATCATCATCATCCTCATCATCATCATCCTCATCATCATCATCCTCATCACATCATCATAATCATAATCATTATCATCATCATAATAATAATTGTCCCATTTTTTATAGAAAAAGAGTTTTCTACCGGTTGACATCGCAGACTTGGAGGCTGATGAGCAAATAATTGATGTGCGTTTTTATTATTTTTTTTCTATATTATTATTATTATTATTTTTTTATTATTATTATTATTATTATTATTATTATTATTATTATTATTATTATTAACATGATGCAGTTGAGACAAAAGATGATGCAAGGCATGTCAGGTTCAATGGAGATCGATGACTATGATGACTCACTAGACGATGTAACTATCATAACCATCATCATCATTATCATCACCATCATCATTATCATCATCACCATCATCATCGTAATCAGCACCTGGTTAGCATCAGGAAGAGGTTCTACCAGTATGCACCCATCCCAAAGACCTCGTTTAGGTTGGTAACTTCCGGCACTCTTTATTAGAAATGCCAACGTCATCATCATCATTATCACCCCCATCATCATCATCATCATCATAATCATCATCATCATCATCATCATCATCATCATCATCATCATCATCACCATCATCATCATAACCATCATAATCATCATCATCATAACCACCATCATCATCATCATCATCATCATCATCATCATCATCATCACCATCATCATCATGACGACGACAGCTTGTGCACGGTGACTTTCTCAGAGCAGCCTCACAGCAGACACTACGTCACACTCCCCAAGCAAGACGTCTCCAAGGGTGACATTTCTCTGTTATAATCGTCATCAAGATCATCATTTTTATTATTTTTATTTAGTTATTTTTATTTTATTTTGTTAATTACTTTGTTCATTAGTGATAATAATGATTTATTTAGTATTATTATGATTTATTATTATTATTATTATTATTATTATTATTCTGATTCTGACAGCGTCGTGGCTTTTTGATTTGGAGGCGGATGGTTACTCTTGGCTTCACTTCAGGTTCTGATGATGATGATTTATCCATCCACCCGTCCACCCGTCATTCACTCCTCCACCTATTTCTCCCGCTACCACTACTCCCCTTCCTATCATTCCCTTACCCATCCCCCCCCTACCCATCTCCCCCTTACCCATCTTCCCCCTACTCATCTTCCCCCTATCCATCTCTCCATTACTCATCTCCCCCCTACCCATCTCTCCCCTACTCATCTTCCCCCTACCCATCTCCCCCCTACCATCTCCCCCCTACCCATCTTCCCCCTACCCATCTCCCCCCTACCCATCTCCCCCCTACCCATCTCCCCCCTACCAATCTCCCCCCTACCCATCTCTCTCCTACCCATCTCCCCCTACCCATCTCCCCCTACCCATCTTCCCCCTACCCACTACCCCCTTACCCATCTTCCCCCTACCCATCTTCCCCCTACCCATCTTCCCCCTACTCATCTTCCCCCTACCCATCTCTCCCCTACCCATCTCCCCCCTACTCATCTTCCCCCTACCCATCTTCCCCCTACCCATCTCCCCCCTACCCATCTCCCCCCTACCCATCTCCCCCCTACCCATCTCCCCCCTACCCATCTCCCCCCTACCCATCTCCCCCCTACCCATCTTTCTCCTACTCATCTCCCCCTACCCATCTCCCCCCTACCCATCTCCCCCTTACCCATCTCCCCCTACCCATCTCCCCCTACCCATCTTCCCCCTACCCACTACCCCCTTACCCATCTTCCCCCTACCCATCTTCCCCCTACCCATCTTCCCTCTACTCATCTTCCCCCTACCCATCTCTCCCCTACCCATCTCCCCCCTACTCATCTTCCCCCTACCCATCTCCCCCCTACCCATCTCCCCCCTACCCATCTCCCCCCTACCCATCTCCCCCCTACCCATCTCCCCCCTACCCATCTCCCCCCTACCCATCTCCCCCCTACCCATCTTCCTCCTACTCATCTCCCCCTACCCATCTTACTCCTACCCATCTCTCCCCTACCCATCTCCCCCCTACCCATCTCTCCCCTACCCATCTTCCCCCACACAGGCGTCTATGCGAAGACCACAGTGAGGAGGTGATGGAGGAAGAGGCGAGGCAGCACAACGTCTCCCTCATTGAGTTGGCGGCTGAGGCCCTCCAGAATAACTCATGTACGCTCCCCCTCTCCTTCTTCTCTTCTCTCTCTTCCTCCTCCTCTTGTCACCTTCTCTCTTTCTTCCACTTCATCTCTTTCCTAATTCTTTCTTTCTTTTCACAATTCTTTTCATTTTTC
This sequence comes from Piscicola geometra, assembly GCA_943735955.1. Lineage (NCBI taxonomy): Eukaryota > Metazoa > Annelida > Clitellata > Hirudinida > Piscicolidae > Piscicola > Piscicola geometra. Next base: position 6,096,204 of record OX030965.1, on the reverse strand, counting down.
ATTTTCTTTAAACACCTTCTCCTCAACCATCATAACTTCAAACTTTAACGCCACCACAACCCCCTCCACCACAACTGCTTCAACCACCACCACAACTACCACTTCCACCATCACTACCATCTCAACCTTCCCCCAACCACAACCACCACCACAACTACCACTTCCACCACCACAACTACCACTTCCACCATCACTATTATCTCAACCTCCCCCCAACCACAACCACCACCACCACCAATCCAGGTGGTAGCGACACCAAGCACCTTTCAGACGTTATCTTCCACTCACAAACAACATCCCTCCTCCACCCCCTCTATGCTGGCGTCCCTTTCCTGAATATGTGCGTGGGTGGTGGGGAGGGGGGGGGGTAAGGTGGTGGAGAGACTGGAAAGGGGGAGTTAAAGAAATAGAGGGGTTGATAAGGTGGAGGGGAGTATAGAGGTGGGTTTGGGGTGGGGGGTTTTGTCATTTGGCGTGGTGGTGTGTCGTAGTAATTGTGTTAAGAAAGGTTTCAATTTTTTAAAAATAATTATCGCCATCACTATCATCATCATCTTATCATCATCATCATCATCCCTTCAGGAACAACTCCGAAGTGATCTTCTCATTCTTCCACGTCTCAAACTTCTGGAGAATCTACCCGGAGATGTGAGTGGTGCAGATGATGATGATGATGCTGGCAAGGAGGATGCTGACAAAGATGATGATGATGATGATGATGAAAGGATAATGATGGTGGTGATGATAATGATATGAAAATTGATCACATTTCCAATGCTCCACCTTTATACTTCACAAGCATTATCGTAACCATAGTCATCACGACGATCATAACTATAATTATCCCTATCATCACCACCATCACCACCATCATCATCATCACCACCATCATCATCATCACCACCACCATCATCATCATCACTGCAGCTCCGGCGACTTGTTCGACGACTTCAGGGAGTGGTACTACAGCAAGGAGGACAAGGTCATCCTGAGCGAAAGATGGGTGGCGCTCTCATATAAGAAAAGTTTGTGGATGGATGGATGGATGGATGGATGGATGGATGGATGGATGGATGGATGGATGGATGGAAGGAGGGATGGAAGGAGTGATGGAGGGGGGAATTGGATGAAATGGTGAAAAGGGAAAGAGTGTATCGGATGAGAAGATGAGATGAGAGAGGGGGATGGATGAGAGGGTGTAAGGGGGGTATGGAAGATGGTGACAAAAAGAGGGGGATGGTAAGAAAGGTTATTAATAAGTCATGGGGAGTGGATAGATGGAAGAGGATTTGGAAGTTTATCTGCTTTTTGATTTTTGATTCAAGTTTTAGGTTCTTTAGTTTCATTAAAGATTTTGGTTTCCTATTTTTTTTATTTTCATCATCATCATAACCACTACTACTATCATCATGTCGACAGAATTGGTGCGTGATAATGGTACAGCGGAGAGTGCGGTGATGATTGCCAAGCAGTTGATGCTGGAGGGAGGAGGTGGAGAGAGGATAAGCTTGCATGGAGGTGGGTGGAGGGAGGTGGAGAATAAAGGAGTGGAGGTGTTGAAGGGGGGTTGGTGGAGGAGAATTGAGTGGAGTTCGATTGGAGGGATGTGGTGGGTGGTGAAAGAGAAATTAAAAGAAGAAATTCATGTTGAAATAATTCTCATCAGTCCAACATCATTCCCACTTCTTTCCATTTTTTTCTTCATTTTCTTTATCCTCTTTTTTTTCCATTCTGCTCCATCCATGCATTTATATTCCTCCTCCTCCTCCTTCTCTCCCTTCAAGTGGCGGGAGTGCTAGTGTATGAGAGCCTTGTGAAGGCCTTCATCAACGAAGAACTCAAATCATTATCAGCACCACCACCACCTGCCAAGCGAGACGTTTCACTTTTGGAAACCATTTCATCATTATCATCACCGTCAGAATCATCATCACCTTCAGAATCATCATCATCATCACCTTCAGAATCATCATCATCAACATCAGAATTGTCATCATCATCGTCATTACCCACATCAGTGGAGATATCATCGTCATCATCATCAGAAGCAGCAACAGCAGTTTCGGAATCGATTCCATCATCATCATCACCGTCTTCAGACGCAATACATTTTTCACCATCATCATCATCCTCAGTATCATCATTATCATCATCAGCGGCACAATCATCGCCTGAAGTATCTTTTTCCCCATCATCATCATCATCATCAACGAAAAAATTGTACACTAACGAATTCCTCACTAGGCTACTAGCATCATCATCATCATCATCATCATCATCATCTGACTCAAATTCAACATCAGCACACGCACCATCATCGGAGCCATCATCATTATCATCACAATCTTCGTCATCATTATCATCGCCTTCTAAACTACTAACATCATCAGCTTCAGAATCATCATCAGTATCTCTTCCAATTCATTCAACAGCATCACTACTATTATCATCACCATCCAACACATCGGCATTATCATCCTCAAACTCATCATCACTACCAACTAACACATCATCATCATCCTCACCACCAACTAATACATCATCATCATCATCAACGAATTCATCATCACTATCATCACCAGCACCATCATTACCACCAGCACCAATCACAGCTCCACCACTCCCACCACCTCCCCCTCCTCCACCACAAACCCTCCCCATTGCACCCCTACCCAACACCATGGCATGGTATCTCATTGATGAGTCAGGCATCATCATCAGCAGCGACGTTGTTGCTGATGATGATAATACCCATGGAGACAAACTTAAGAATGCTTTGGTTAGCGTCCACTTTTGATACCCCATTTTATTTTATTACCACCTAACCAATCACCTATCCCACTCAATAACCCCCCTATCTCCTCTCGCCAGCCCACCTACTCATCTCCCCTCCTCCACACCCTACTCATCCCCCTCCCCCCCTCCACACACTACCCCCCCCCCCCCATGAACAGCAAGGTAGGTTCCTGGGAGAGGAGGGCATACAGCATGATGTGATGGAAGACATGGTACTGGAAGGAATCTTTTCAAGGTTAAAAAATCTTTTTTTATTGTTAAGATAATATTTTCATTAATGTACTAATTTATTGATGTTATTATTTTTGTTTTTATTTTATTTTATTTTTATTGTTCTTTATTATTATTATTCTTATTGATTTATTTCCCGCCACCAGACACAACTCGACCGCCTTCTACGCTTCCTGCGACGGCTTTGAAGCTGCCGGATCTGCCCATCCACTCACTTCGGTTAGATCATCATCATCATCATCACCATCATCACCATCATCATCATCACCATCATCACCATCATCATCATCACCACCATCATCATTATCACCACCATCATCATCATCATCATCATCACCATCATCATCATCACCATCATCACCATCATCATCATCACCACCATCATCATTATCACCACCATCATCATCATCACCATCATCATCATCATCAACACCATCATCATCACCATCGTCGTCATTACCACCACCATCATCATTATCACCACCATCATCATCATCACCATCATCATCATCATCATCATCACCATCAACACCATCATCATCACCATCGACATCATCATCACCATCGTCGTCATAACCACCACCATCATCAATACCATCATCATCACCATCCAGTTGTATGGTCTCCTCTTCAACATCAACTCCCTTTTATCACTCATCTGGCAACTCGTATGGAGGTATCTGCGGATTTTTTTCCCATTATAAGTTTCTTTTTTTTCTTAAATATTTATTTTAATAAGTAATTTAAACAATTAATATTTTAAATTAAATTTATTTTTATTTATTAACTGTTATTTCGTATTTTTTATTATTACTAAAACTAATTTAATTTATTTGTGTACAAATTTATTTTTTATATTATAAAAAATTAAATCTCCCCCTTTTTTCACAACTATCTAGTGTCTTTTGTGTGTTACAGGCTGTGATGAGGTTAGTTAATTAAAATTTTTCATAATTTCATTAACTTTAATTATTTATTCTTCACGGTTGATTTTTAACTTTCTCAAGTTATTATTTTGTGATCATTATCACTATCTTTGACCTCATTATTATCACGATCACAATCATCACCACGCAGTGTAATGCTAGACATCGTTGAAGCGACAGGTTGGTTGTTATATTGATGATTATGATGATTATGATTATGATAATGATTCTGATGAGGACGATGGTTTTGCTATTCCTTTTAAACCATTATCTCTACCAACTTAACTACAACCACCCATAAGACCTACCTCATCATCGATCCTCCGTACCAACCACCCCATCATCCACCCCTACCCTTCACACCAGCCATCACCCATCCATAAAGCCCACCCCACCATCCACACCAACCATCACCCATCCATAACCCCCCCCCATCTTCCATCACCTACACCAACCACCCCATCATCCACCACTTTCACCCACCACCCCTCACCACCAACCACCACAGTGGAGTTCTACACGCACGAGGAGGCGACCGCAGACGAATATTGCGTGAGGGATTTCCACAAATACCAACTCACTGCCAAGTCGCTCACCGTCAACAAGGGAAAGATCGTGTGTAAAGAGTGCACCAAGTAAGTGGTTGGGTAGGGAGGAGAAGGGGGGGGGTTGTGGAGGGGTGGGTTGTGATGTGTTGGAGGGGTGCGTTGTGGGGGGAGGGTTGTGGAGGGGTGGAAGATGGTTGTGATGTGGTGGAGGGGTGGGTTGTGGAGGGGTGAAAGAGGGTTGTGTGTGGTTTGTGGGGAAGGGGCGTTGTGGTTATTTGTAGGGGGGAGGGTTGTGCGAGGTTTGGGATGAAGAAGTTTTTTTTCATTTCAGGGTTTGAATTTTACCCATCCACTCACCCACCTACTCGGCCATCAACCCACCCATCCACCCACCCATCCACGCACGCAGAACCTACACCACTCAAATGTACGGCGAAACGAACCTGATGCTGGTGAGGGTGAACGCAAGATGCCACTGCCCCCTGCACTCCCTCACCCTCCCCTTTGGCCCTGTGAAGAATATCCTTTGATGTGGAGGGAGGGGTTTGTGGGTTATGTGTGAGTATTTATGTGGTGAAGGGGTGTTTGTGGGGAGGGTGTGTTAGAGATTGTGTGGTGAAGTGGGTGTGTGGGTTAAGCTGTTTTTGTGTTTATGTGGTGTAGTGGTTGGAATGATGATAAGATTTTGTAGTGTGGTTTGTCTCATTCTTTCTTTTTCCTCCTCCTTTCCACCCTCCACATTTTTTCCATTCTTTCTTCTTCCACTTCTTCCTCCATCTTTTTCCTTCCTTCCCCTCTATCTACCCTCTATTCACTCTTTTTCTCTCCTTCTATTCACCCCTCCCCCCGACCTACCTCCATTCTTCTTTTTCCTTAACCGACAACGGTGCACATGACGACATGGAGAGACAAAGGGGCGCTGAGTTGTATGGGAGTGCCAACTACACGTGCCGCTCCTACTACGCTGATGTAGGTGTGGCTGTGTTTGGTGTTGTTGTGGTGGGTGGTGAAGTTAGTGGTGTTGGTGTTGTTGGTGTTGTTTATATGAGTTATGGTGATGATGGTTTTGTTGAAATTGGTTTTATTATTATTGAATGTGTTTTTTTCCTATTCCTCATTCACTGATAAAATCTCATCTTTTCCTCTTTCTCTTCAGATTCCTGAGACTTTCAGCAGCGCTGTGACGTCACGGAGTTCCTCTCTCCTCCTCCCCATCTCCCTTCTTCTTTATTGTTACTATTTATATTATTATTATTGAAATTAATACTTTTTATTGCATTATTTTCACGCTTTTATGGCCTGAGTTGCAACTTGGAAAACATTTAGCAGAAAATGTCTTATAATTATTTTATTTTTATTATTTACTTGTGACGACATCTTTATTTATGGTGGATCTTTTCTTTTTTCAATTTCCTCCCACTCTTTTATTTATATCTTCTTGTTACCTTCATTGGCTTTCAGTGATTAAGCGATCGCTTCGAAGAGTGCATAGTTTGTAGTTCTTTAAAAAAGCCATCATTCGTTTCAAAGTTATGTATTTATTCACTTTAAGCCATTTAATATCTTTTAATTCTTCTTTACTTTTTATTTTTATAAATTCAGTCATATTAAATAAGGATTATTATAAATAATATTTAATTGTTTATAATTTACTTCAATTCATTATTATTCACCTATCAATCACCACTTTTCAATTCTTCCTTAATACAACTTTTACAATCATGAATGATGGCTAATGAAGCAGTAATGAGGTGTATCTAACCGTCGTTTAAATCTACATTCACTTTCCCCAAAGTGCTCTTATATATATTTTCATCTCCATCTACATACTAACAAGGATTTATAATATTCAATTATTCATTTCATTAATTATGCATACATTTATAATATATTCAACTCTTCATTTCATTAATTATGCCTAAATGTATGATATATTCAAATCTTCATACTACTTTTATAACCCCTTTACTCATAAATCTTAGCTTTTTGAAACTATTTACTAATATCCTACCCTTAGAAAACATTATCATTATCACCACCACTAACATCATCATCATTACCATCACCGTCGTCATTTTATTCATCATCATCACCATCATCACCATCATTATATCATCATCACCATCATCCTCTCTTATCGTTCACTCACCTCCATGGTGGTATTCTGGGAGCTGATGGTTCAAGCTTCATGGTATTAACCTTTTCTCTGATGACGTCACGGATAGAATAGTGACGTAATCATGCCTATTTTTAGTTCAAACAATTTTTATAATAATTACTTTTAGAAATTAGTTTTTTTAAGGTTTTTTATTTTATTATTTAGTTCTAATGAATGCGTTTTTTTCTACCCATGTTTATTGTTAGTATTAATCTTCTGTAATAAATTTTATTTTTAAAATAATATTTTATAAAATATTTTTTGTAAAAAAGTTTTTCTAACTTTTATAGTTTTGGAAATTCTTTTTTCAGCCATTTTTGAATTATTTTTGCAGCGCTTCAAAGTTGCTATAGAATATGCCTCAGCTCACCCAAGATGTTGCATTATCTGGTCATTATCATAAGGTTTAATTTATAACCCCTCTGTAAATTTCATTCGATAAATTTTCGAATTTTATTACATTTTTCTTAATAATTATTTATTATTATTATTATTTATATTTGTGATTTCATTTAGATGAATAGGAAGTCAATAATTTTATTTATTTATTATTATTATATTTAGTTGCTCATTCATCTCTAGTCTTAGTTTGTAATGCTTCAATTCCAAGTGAATTTTTCTCTTCAAAATCATACTCAATAGAACCATATTATTCATACAAAGTTTAAAACTTTTAAAATTTGTATGACCTTATTTACATTTAATGTATTCAACTCATAAAATAAACCTTATTTATTTGAGTTTACCAATCTTTAAAGTTTAGTATTGCCCGCGAAAATTTACTATTTTTGATATCACTAACAGCGTCATCAAGTAACTTTTCAAATTTACTCGAAATTTATTTTTAAATGCTCTGACAGGTAGTGGGGTTTTTTGAAAGATTTCGGGCTATTTAGAACCTTAATTTGGCTTTGCAATTTCTTCCACTCTTGGTTTGAAGTGACTTTTCTTTATTCTCCCATGACATTATAGCACGTTTTTTAATAGCTGAATAGTTTTTTGTCCTTGACGCGTTTCGACCTTTTTCAGTGTATTTTAATTATTATTATCATTAATATTCAAGGTTTGTTTGTTATTTATTTATTAATAATTTATTCAAGTGTTTATCGTTTCAGAAATGCATCATTTGAATAATTGTGAAATGGCGGTGCTATGGTTGTAATATTTCTAGTCTTTGAGTTTCAGAATGTCTTCTATTGATCTCCAAGCTCCTGGATGTGCATATTAATGTTTCACTCGTCTTTACCTCTCTGGTCTCATTTCTCATTTCATTGTGTGTACATGCTACTCACTTTTCTAACCGTCCTATCTCTAAAACTTTCAGAGTCTAAATGTTACTGATGGAAAGTAACAAGTGAAGTCAATTTACTTTCATGCTCTTCCCCTGAAAGCTATGAAGTAATGGCTTACAATGCTTTTCGAATGATTTCGCTTATACACCTTTGAAACCCTAGTGAGTTATCACATCTGAGTTTTGAAAATTGCATTGAATTTCTTCATACTAACTTGGTATTTCTTTTTATCGTACCATTTTTTATACCAGCGTTACATTTAATAAACTTTGAGATAACACTTCAAACTTTTTTTCTAATTTTCTTAGTTTTTTTAGAAATAAATCTTATCTCATTTATTCAAATGAAAATATTTAATTTTTAAAACATTTTTATAAATTAATGAAAATTTATTTTTATTAACATTTTGAAAAATAATGAGATTTTGAATGTATAAATTTCTAAATTTGGTAGTGAAAAAGTTTATTACCCTTCTCTACTCATTATTCAAAAATGCCCTTGCTGCATGTTATCGGCAATAAATATTAAAGAAGTTTACAAGTTTCGTTTTAACTTTCAGATTTTTAAAAAGGTGATTAACTTTATTTTTTAGCAATTCTATTTTTATAAAATCATTAAAGTTGTTTTCACACGAGTATTTTTTTTTCCAAGAATATCTGCTTCATATGTAAACCTAATAACTATTCCTTAGGATTCATAAGTTATAAACATAACCAAAACTTTTCTCCTAAACAGAAAATACTTTTTCAAAATGTCTAGCTTACGAATGTACTTGCATCCCCACTACATTGTCAACTTCATAATGGCGGGTCTCTTCTTTCCCTTAAAGACCCTTCCTCCATTCTGCTACATGCTCTTTGCAGACTGCCAACTTGAACTGGTTGGTGTGACTATAAGCCAGTGGAGAAATTTTAATATTTGAAAAAATAATCTATAAAATAAGTTTATTTCCTTAATAGAGAGAGTGGGAACTGCTTGTGTTCTTGGCGTGTGTGGTAGTGATGAAGAACAGAAAAACAGGTGTATTTATTGTGTTTTTTTCCCAAAAAAAACTCAAAATAATTATTTTAATGTGAAATATCAATTCTTTGCTACCACCACCACATAGCCATATGCAAATACTTAATTATATTTTAAAATATTAATTTTTTTTGCTACCACCACCACTGAACAGCCACGTACAGTGAGTACATTCGAACAGTAGTGATGCTGACCAAGGTACTAAGTCTGGTTCTCTTCTTCAGACAAGAGTTTCTCTATGGAATTGTGTACGCACTCATGTGTGTCTGTGAGTGGAGGACTTGGTGGATGTGTGTGTGTTTGTGTATGGGTTGAGGCGGTGAGTGTGTGTGTGTGTGTGTGTGTGTGTGTGTGTGTGTGTGTGTGTGTGTGTGTGTGTGTGTGTATGTTTAGAGCTTGATGGGAGCATAGAGAGGTGTTCATAATATTCAAAAACTCTATTTGCAACTACATCATCATCATCACCACCACACAGTACATTTAATCCTCCTGCCCGAACCATGCTACCGTGGACCTCAGCAAGTGACCATCTTCAGAGGCCCTAATATGCAGGTGCTGATGATGATAACATGAGTGGTTAAGATGCAGTTATCGCTTTGAGGGGGGTAACTGGTATTTTAAATGCGTATTCTTTCCTGTTTAATAATACAGTCCGCATCAGTAATATTTCTCTTCATCTATTCTACCACTTTCTTTTTCCACTATCTCACATCTTCTTATTCCCTTTTTTATCTTCCATCCTCCACCTCACTTTTTTTCCAGACACTTTTTTTTTCTTATCTCCCTCCTCTCCCCCTCTCCCTCTCTCCCCCCCCCCCCCAATCATCATCATCACCATCCTCCCATCCCCCCAGGCGGAGATCGACAGGGACAAGAGGGTCGCATGGCTGATCGAGATGCACGCCTCATGGAGTCCCAACTGCTCCCACTTCGCGCCTGTCTTCGCCGAACTCTCCCATCAGTTTGTAGTGGTTGTTTGGTGGTGTTGGTGAGGATACTACTACTACTACTACCACTACTACTACTACTACTACTACTACTACTACTACTGCTACTGTTACTACCACTACTACTACTACTGCTACTACTACTACTACTGTTACTACCACTATTACTACTACTACTACTACTACTACTGCTACTACTACTACTACTACTACTACTACTACTACTACTACTACTTCTACTACTACTGTTACTACCACTACTACTACTACTACTACTACTACTACTACTACTACTACTACTACTACTACTACTACTACTACTACTACTACTACTACTACTACTACTACTACTACTACTACTACTACTACTGTTACTACCACTACTACTACTACTACTAATAGGAATACTTCTATTACTAATAACATTTAATTAATATTTTTATTTTCTTCTCCCAGGTTCAAGCTGGACAACCTGAGGTTCGGCAAAATCGATGTCAACCGCTATCCAGAAGTCGCCAAGCAGTCAGCGCCTCTAATTATAATAATCTAATCATTTTGTTTTGTTTTCTAAATAATATTCTTTTTATTTTCTTTCACTCCATAGCAACTTCATCATCATCATCACCACCGTCAGGTACAACATTGACACCTCAACCTGGTCTAAGCAGCTCCCAACTGTGATTCTCTTCCAGAACGGGAAAGAGGTCTTCTTCTATTTGGAGTCTTTTTTCATTTCAAGACGTTTCTCGCTATCTAAATTCTCATTTTAACATCAACTACAACCAACCACAGTTTATCTGTCGTCTATACTTCGGTGTTGTCAATTTTTTTTAGCATCATCAACGTCATCATCATTATCGTCATCATCATTACCACCACAGACCAGGAGAAGGCCATTGACTGATAGCAAAGGCAGGGTTATGACCAAGTTCACTTTTACCAAGGTTGCATCATCATCATCAATATCATAATTACTATCACCTTCATCATTCTAATCATAATTACCTTCATCGTTATCATCGCCATTATCATCTTCATCACCATTATCATCTTCATCACCATTATCATCATCAGGAGAACCTCTTGGCAGACTTCCAACTGAGCGAATTACACGCCACTTGCAAGAAGAACCCCCTACACAGCAATAAGAAGAAGAAGGAACAGGCTGGTGCTGCTGATAGTAGTAGTGTCGCTGCTGATGGAAAAACTAGTAGTAGTAGTAGTGTCAGTGGTGGTGGTGGTAATAGTGATGCCATGCCAAAGGATCAAGACTTGAGAAATAGAAAAACTGAAGAAAAAGAAGATGCTGTGAATGTAGATGAAACCGGAAAAGTGGAAAGTGGTGAGAGTGATGAAAAGAAGACAAATTAATGGCTAATTATTGATTTTTAATCTGGCTCTTAGTTTGTTTAATACTCGTCTGGAATCCATAATTGTGAGAATTGATCAAAATGAGTTTTATAATTGTTTTCAGCGTTTCCCCATTTTGTTTTAAATGATTTTGTGTTTTAATTTATAACTTATAAAATTTTTAACTTTTATTTGTTGTGCCTTTAGTTTAAAAACTTAAAAGTAAACTCAAAAGCAAAGCGTTATTTACCGATTTTCAACTTCTAAATTTTAATCTAACTTTGTTAGAATCTAAAATCTTGCACTTCAAAAAATTGAATTTTCCATGGAAGAAAATAAAACAGATCAAACAAATCAGAGCGACAAAAATGAGTTTTCATGGTCATTTTTTGGGCATTATTTTATTACATAATTTGGGGCACTGGCTCAAGCCCAATAAAGTATGGAAATATTATGATATAATTTTTTTTACAGTTTTCAATATGGATTCAAGTTATTCGACGATGCTAATCCCCAAAAGGCTCATATAGAAAAGGTTAATTAGCACTTTTAAAAGGATATTAATAAACTATTATTATTAAAATACATTTTTAAAACGTCAAAACTCTATTTAAATTATTATTTTTGCAAATGCTAGTTGATCGTAGAGTACGAGAGACAGAGTGATGAAGGCGTCTGCCCGACGGAAGTGAGGAACAAGTACTTGCAACTGGGAACACTGCATCTGCTCATTGAGAGCTATGCTAAAGGTTTGTCTGAGAGGAGAAGATTATAGTGCAGAATATAAAATAATTAAATGTCAAAAAAAATTCTTCACAATTATGTTAATAATATATTAATTTATCCATGAATTATTATTTTAATCAAATAAATAAATACTTGTAATTATAATTCAATGTAATTCCACCATTGAACCACCACAGCATTGTCAGCCTTTCAGAAGTATCACAGCCTAGACAAGCACTCATGGAGGGTATGTCTAAAGGCCACAAAACGAGTCCATCTCATCATCAAAGCCTCAATTAATTAATCTTTATAAAATTAAATATTATATTAATGTTTTCGGTAATAATTAAATTATATGTAAAAGTGTTTTAATTATTGGTGATTTATTATTTATAGGCAAAGGCATTTCTGTATGGCATTGGTATGGCATATCTTCACTTCAAGTCCTACAACTGGTGAGTAAAGACCTTTTTTTAAACTGTCAATACTACCACTACGAAAACTACTATCAACACCATCACTACTACAACTACTAACACCACCATCACTACTACCAACACCACCCCCACCACTGCTACAACTACTACTATCAACACCACCACTACTACCAACACCACCCCCACCACAACTACAACTACTACAACTACTACTACTACTAACAGGTGCATAAAGGCATTTCGTCAGTTTCTCTTCCTGAATGCTGCACACCCCTGTTGTGTCGAAGTGCACCTTCGTCTCGCCTTCGTCTTCAAGCTGCAGGAGGAGTACCAACTGAGTGTTAAGGTGTGGATGGGGGGGGGGGGGGGCTGGGGAAGGAGGGGGGTTTGAGTGTGGTGTGGAGGGGGTTAGGAAGGGTGTGGTGTGGGTTGAGGGTGGTGGAGATATGGAGAGTGGAGGGGTGTTGTTTTAAGGTGGGGGGAGGGGGTGTGGAGAGTTGGATTTTCGAAATCTGTATATTACAACACTCACTACAATGACGATGATGATGATGATAATTATATTAATAAAAATCAAAATAATAAATAATAATATTCATAATAACACCACGACAGCACTTCGACATGGCCATCATGGACAAGAATCCTTGCACCGTCTGCAAGCACAAGCGTATGTCGTCTGCTACTCAACACTACCATTATTATTATTTATTATTATTAATATTTTTAATATCACTAGTATCTTTATTATTCATTAAAGTTGTTTTTATATTTAATTCTTTTAAAATTTAATATTATTTATTACTTTTTATCAATTTTATTTGCTAAACCGTTACTATCATCATCATCACCACTCATTAACCTCAATCTCATCACTTTCAGTGATATTCAGTAGAGCTCAAGTTATGCAGTTACAAGTGAGTCATCATCATTATCATCACTGCCATCATCATCATTCCACCATCATCGTCACCATCGCATTACAACTATCATCATTATTATCTCTGTTATTATTCTTACAACGACCTTCATCATCACTATCATCATCATCACCACCATCACCATCATCATCACCATCGTCATCATCATCACCACCTTAATCATCATCATCATCATCATCATTACTATCATCATCACCATCTTAATAATCATCATCATCACCACCATCATCATCATCACCACCATCACCATCATCATCATCATCACCACCATGATCATCATCAACATCACCGTCAGGGAGACGTAATGGAAGCTAGGCGGACATACGAGACCTTATTGAATGATGAGCAAGTCGAGATTTGCCTTAAGGCCAATATACTCAAGCATCTGGGTTGGATGGGTGGATGGATGGATGGGTGGATGGATGGATGGATGGGTTGGATGGATGGATGAGTGAATGGAGGGATGAGTGGATGGATGGATGGGTGGTTGGGTGGATGGATGGATGGGTGGAGAGGGAGGTAGATGGATATTTGATGAATGCATTCGTGCATGAATGAATGAATGAATTAATAAACCCATCTGTTCACTCATTTACTCTTCCATCTATCTACTCACTCACCCACTCAATCAACCACCCACCCACCCACTCACATACACCCTTCCAAACCCCCTTCCACCCTCACCTCACCTCTCCCCTCCTTCCCCCGCCTCCAACCCCACAGGCTGGATGCACCACAGCGACGAGAGGATGGGCGAGACCCCCTCGCGAGAAGCCCTCGCCATCCAATTCCTACGAAAGTCGGTCGAACTCGACCCCACCTCGGGTCAGGCGTGGTACTTCTTGGGCAGGTGCGTGCGTCATCATCATCATCATCAGCATCATCATCATCATCATCGTCAGCATCATCACTGCACTGCTGCACTGGGTGGCAGGGGTTGAAAAAACCGCAAAAAAAAATTCTGAAAATCTTTTCTAACCACCCCACAAAAGCCATCCCACAAACCAACTCCCTCAAACCATCCCACAACCCCAACGAACTCTCACTGAAAGCAACCACAAGACACTAAATAACCATCTCTAAACCAAACTTCTTCCCTCCTCTCCGAACAGCCACGCCAAACTACCTCTTTGAACACCCCCTCCCACTCAAACCCTTCCTACAAATTCCGCCCCCCCCTCCCACTCAAATGTCCCCTCCCTACAAATCACTCCTCCCCTCCCACTCAACTCCCCCCCCCCTACAAATCACGCCCCCCCTTCCACTCAAACCCCCCCCCCCCAAACAGATGCCTCTCCAGCCTGGGCAAGGTGCATGACGCCTTTGTCTC
>OX030965.1:6044002-6074002 GCA_943735955.1 Piscicola geometra | reverse complement strand
ACAGCTTCTGCGGCGTCAACATCAACACTGGTCCTGGCGACTGCGAGTGGTTTGTCGTCCCCCACCATTGCTGGGGCGCCCTCTACCGACTGTGCATCAAGTTGGTGCTGGTGGTGCTGGTGGTGGTGGTGGTGGTGGTGGTGGTGGTGGTGGTGGTAGTTGTGGTGGTTGTGGTGGTGGTGCTGGTGGTGGTGGTGCTTGGGGTGGTGCTGGTGGTGGTAGTGGTGGTGGTGGTGGTGCTTGAGGTGGTGCTGGTGCTGGTGGTGGTAGTGGTGGTGGTGGTGGTTTTGGTGGTGGTTTTGGTGGTGGTGGTGGGGGTGGTGGTAGTGGTGGTTGTGGTGGTGGTGGGGGTGGTTGTGGTGGTGGTGGTGGTGGTGGTGGTGGTGGTGGTGATGGTGGTGGTAGTGGTTACCTTGGTGGTGGTTGTGGTGATGGTTGAGGGAATTTTTGTGGGGTTTAAAATCTTATTTAAAAAATTTCGCCATAAAAACTGCTGATTAATTATTTTTATAAATTATTTTTCTTAATTTCATTATTTTTATCATTATTATTATTGTTTTTTTTATATAATTCGAAATTCGACCAATCAGGAACAACGTCAACTTCTTAACCGGGTCATGGTGGCCTAGTTTGAGTGACCTGCGGACCAATAACATTCCAGTATATCGCTTCATTCAAAAGCCCGGTGACCTGGTGTGGCTGGGGCCTGGAACGATCAATTGGGTTCAGTCCATTGTGAGTGGAGGGGTGGTCATCCTAGCACTGGTTTTGATGTTTGCATTTGGGAATAGTTTTATAGAAAAGAAATGTTTCAAAATTGTTGTTATACATCGCCACCACCATCATTACCATAACCACCACCATCATTACCATCACTACCACCACTCTCATTAATATCACCACCATCATCATCACCATCACCACTGCCATCACCACCACCATCACCACTGCCATCACCACCACCATCATCATCATTATCAATACTGCATCATCACCACTGTCATCATTACCATAACTTTCACCACCGTCATCATTACCATAACCTCTTCCAGGGCTGGTGCAACAACATAGCGTGGAATGTTGGACCTCTGACTTGGAGGCAGTACCAGATCTCGTTGGAGAGTCACAGGTTGTTGTTGTTGTTGGATGTTTTGTTGTTGTTGTGGTTGTTGTTGTTGCTATTGCTGCTTCAGTTGTTTGTTTTTTTTCACCCTCCTGTTTCTGCCTCTCTGGTACCCATTTCCCTCAAACCCTTCTTCAACCCACCCCTTCTAACCACCCACCCATCCATCTTTACCCTTTCTCCATTTCTAAACACCAAGCCATCTCCCCACCATTCTTGCCTCTTCCCGCCTACCTCCCTCACCTCCAGATTCAACAAGGCATGCTTCCACCGCTCCCCCGTCCCCCTCACCCACCTCTCTTGGAATCTCGCCAGGAACATCAGGATCACCGATGTGCAGGTGGGCAGGCAGGGGGGAGGGGTGTAAATTGGGGTTGGAATTAGGGGGGGGGGTGTGTAAATTTGGGTTGGAATTGGGGGGAGGGGTGTAAAGTGGGGTTGGAATTGGGGGGAGGAGTGTAAATTGGGGTTGGAATTGGGGGGAGGGGTGTAAATTGGGGTTTGAATTGGGGAGAGGGGTGTAAATTGGGGTTGGAATTGGGGGGGGGTGTAAATTGGGGTTGGAATTGGGGGGAGGAGTGTAAATTGGGGTTGGAATTGGGGGGAGGGGTGTAAATTGGGGTTGGAATTGGGGAGAGGGGTGTAAATTGGGGTTGGAATTGGGGAGAGGGGTGTAAATTGGGGTTGGAATTGGGGGGGGGTGTAAATTGGGGTTGGAATTGGGGGGAGGGGTGTGTAAATTGGGGTTGGAATTGGGGGGAGGGGTGTGTAAATTGGGGGGAGGAGGGTAAATGGGTTGGTGAGTGATGAAGATGACAGGGAGGTGTTGAAAAATCATTCTAATGATATCTTACGGGGGTTAGGGACGGAAGTTGAAATCAGTGGACTAGAAAAGTAACTTAGTCAGTATTAAGATGTTGTCTTGGAGTGAGCTAATCGTCTGCTTGATTGTATTGCAGTTGTACGAGATCATCAGACAGACCTTACTCTTTTCAATGGAAGAGGTGAGTGCTGTGGAGGGAGGGTGGAGGGTGATGGAGGGTGGTGGAGGAGTGGTGGAGGGGTGATGGAGGAGTGGTGGAGGGGTGGTGGAGGAGTGGTGGAGGGGTGGTGGAGGGTGGAGGGTGATGGAGGGGTGGTGGAGGGTGGAGGGTGATGGAGGAGTGGTGGAGGGTGGTGGAGGGTGATGGAGGAGTGGTGGAGGGCGGTGGGGTTGATGGAGGAGTGTGGAAGGTTGAAACCCCCTCATCTTCCCACTTCACCGCCCATTGCCACACGCACGCAGGTGAGGGACGTGCTGGAGTACGTGAAGGGGGTGGGGAGGCATGTGGTGCAGGTGGCCAGGCTCTCAGACGAGGCTGTCCTCTACTGCAACGCTTGTGAAGTTGGTCTTAGTTCTTGTTCATGGATTAATAATATTTTTATTATTATTTTTTTTCCATTTTTTTATTATCGTTGCTATTTTGTATTCTTAATTTTACTTTTTTTTATCACCAGTTCCATCATCAATATCACTACTACTACAACCATCATTATCATCATCCCCATCATCATCATCAACCTCCATCAAAACCACCACCATCATCCCCACCAGACTGAGATCTTCAGTGTAGTGTTCGTCTTAAACGAAGACAATCCCAAAATAATCCACAAACCCCCTCCTCGGAATCTCCCCATCACCACCAACACCACCAACCCATCCCCCTCCTCATCCACCAAACCCACCCCCATCAATCCATCCTCGTCTTATTGCCTGAATTGCGCTATAAAAATGGATGAAGGATTGGAGGCGTTTCAGATCCTCTGTCAAAGTCCCCTGCCGCAGCTTATCCACACGTATGATAACTTCCAACTGGGGTCTATCGTGAGTGGGTGGATGCTTGAAAGGGGGTCGGTTTGGTTGAGGGATGGTTGGTTGAGTGGTGGTTAGTTGAAAGGGTGGGTGGTTTGGAAGGGGTTTGATTGAGGGACGGATGGGTGGTTTGGAAGGGGTGGTTTTGGTGGTTAGGGAGGGGTTTGGTGAGTAATGGGTTGGTGGTATATGAGGAGATTTTGTGGATAGGTTTTGAGGTTTTTTCATTTGATTTCATTAACTTATAGAATTCATTTTCAATTTTATCATTATTTTTATATAATATTCATTAATAATATCATTACTTACATGCATACAGCCACAGAAGAACTCTGACACCTGGTTGTCATGGTAATTCCATTAAGTCAAAGATAATGAGAAGATAAAGATATAAAAACTTTTTCAATTAACTTTTGAATAATATTTTTATTTTGCCTCTTATAATTATTCATTGTTATGTTAATCAGCAGAAATCGTGTTTTATTGTATTTTTCCCATTCGTATCCTTGTATTTCACATTTAAGAAATATTTTTCAATTTTCTAGTCTTTTTAATAAAATCATGAAATCTTTTTAGAAATAAAACTTCTCCATTAACAAAATCTGAAAAATTAAATACTAATTAGTAAATTTAAATGTTTTGCTGTTAGTTTCTCAAACCTCTTTAAAATGAAAAAAGTCACACGATCACCTGTTTAGACTTTCATTAGTTTTTTACGCTTTTCACACTTCAAAATCTTTTAAAAATTTGAAATTTCGATCTTTCTAATTTAACTTATTCTATTTTCCACTTTTCCTCATTTTTCAAGAAGATTGTAAACAGGGAAAACTTTTCTATTTGATTCCTGCTTTTTAATATTTCTTTTTTATCTATTAAAATGTCTCGGAGCTTTGAAAATCCTGCAGCAGGTTAGATTTTTTTAATTTAACCATTAATTTATTGAACCATAATTAGTTGAAAAGCTTCCTGAAATATTATTTTTTTACTAGAAATTATTAATGGAAAAAAAATAATCTCTCAAAATAAAATTCAAAATGAGATCAATATTCTCAATTAAATATTCAAATTATAAACTAATTAATATTCATTTGATTTGTGGACATGCAGGCAGGTACACAGACACGCCTGACCTGCAGAAGCTAAGTCAACTCATCTCCACCAACATCCAGAAGATGACCACCAATGGTGATGATGATGACATCATAAAATGATGATGATGATAAAATAATACTATTAATGATGATGGGGGTGATGATTAAATAAATCGATAATAATATACTAAAGTAATTTCTACCTAATGAATAAACAATTATGCTAATTAAATAATGAATTCAACCCCAGTGACCCAGTTGCAGACATTACAGGCCCAGATCACCGCTAAGCCTGACAACCTCGAGCTACAAGATAAATTGTCAGTCACATACATGATAATGATTATGTTATTGACAATTATAATAGATTTATTTTATTTGTTATTATTATTGTTGTTGTTGATTTATTATTAATATTGTTTGTTTATGAGCAGACACACACATACATACAAACACACACACACACACACATACAAACACACACACACACCACAGCCACCGCATCCAACACCAAACGAACCCTCTGGCTAAAGAGATAACCAAGAATATAAAGGAGTTAAGTGACTTTAGCCTCGCTAGGCCGGAAGATCAGGTGTGTGTGTGTGTGTGTGTGTGTGTGTGTTTGTGTGCGTATGCAACTATGCATGTACATATGTGTATTGTCTTCATCACCAACAAAAAGCTACAAAAAAACACACACATCCACACTAACAAAAAAAAGCAACAAACCCACACACACATGCAACAACACACACACACAATAACACACACACAAACAACACCACACAGACAACACACGCAACAACACACAAAAACAACACCACAGAAACAACAGAAGCTGCGCAAAGAGAGATTCCTGAACGACTTCTCGAAGGTTCTACACTCCCTGCAACAACTGCAGCGACAGGAGAAGACAATCGAACGCACCGAGCAGGACAAGAGGACTAGCAATGTGGCCTTGGGACATGTGAGTTTGCGTGTGTGTGCGTGTGTGTTTGTTTGGGTGTGTGTGTGTGCGTGTGTGTTTGTTTGTGTGGGTGGGTAGGTTTGTTTGTGTTAGTTGACTTATTGCGCCAGTGTGATGATGGTGATCATTATCATCATCATCATTATCATCATCATCATCATCATCATGACCGCCACCTCAACAGGATGACCCTCAGAACCCGTTCGGCGATCCCAATGAGAGGTTGGGTTGAATTTATTTGGTTAAGTACAACTACTACCACCACCACCACTTC
This sequence comes from Piscicola geometra, assembly GCA_943735955.1. NCBI lineage: Eukaryota > Metazoa > Annelida > Clitellata > Hirudinida > Piscicolidae > Piscicola > Piscicola geometra. The sequence continues at coordinate 6,068,695 of OX030965.1, read as the reverse complement.
CACAATCACCACCACAACTACCACCACTACCATCGCCACTACAACCACCACCACCACTACTACTATCACCACCACCACCACAACCACAACAACAACAGCACGGGGGTACAACTACAACAACAACAAGTCTCCCTCAACATCGACCTGACCGAGGCCGACGCTGAACTGATGCAAGAGAGGGAGGAGGCGGTCAGGCAGCTGGAGGTGCTGAATATGATCGTCATTGTGATTGGCTGCTGCGTTATCATCACCATAACAACTATCATCATCATCATCATCATGACAACTATCACCACCTCTTTCGAAAAAATATTATTAGTATCACCACTACGATAGCTATCATCATCATTATCATTATTACTATCATCATCTCCACCATCATCATCATCATCACCACCATAACCATCACTATCATCATCATCACCACAGACGGACATAGCAGACGTCAACAACATCTTCAAGGACCTCGCCCTCCTCGTTCATGAGCAAGGAGACGCCATCGGTAATCCTGATGATGATGATGGTGGCGATGATAACGATGATGATGATGAGGAGGAGGATGATGATGATGATAATGGTGATGATGATGATTCGATGAAGATGACTATGATAATGATGATGTTTCTAGTTTCATATCTTCAAGCTTTTTCTTTAATTAGAGTTTTTTAAACTAATTTTTTAGATTTTTTGCATAAAAAACACACACACATACAAACACACAGGCACACACATACAAACACACAGACACACACACAGACACACACATACAAACACACAGACACACATACATACAGACACACACACATACAACCACACAGACACACACATACAAACACACAGACACACACACACAAACACACACACAGACACCATAGAGGCGAACACAGAGTCGGCTGTGGTGAACGTGGAACAAGGAACTGAGGAGCTGAGAGTGGCTCGTGTCTACAGTGTTAGTGGTGATGATGATGATGATGATTATTATGATAATTATGATGATGAGGATGGTGATGATTATGATTTCTGTGATGGTTGGGGTTGTGATGACATTTTACTCTGACCATGACCAAAATCATTATCACTACGATTAAAAAGGATATTCCCATCCGCACCATAATCACCACCACCATCATTATCACCACCACCACCATCATCATCATCATCACCACCCCTCAGACAAAGGCGCGAAAGAAGAAGTTGTGTTTGGTATTAACCCTTCTCTCGATCATCATCATCATCGCCATCGTCCTGGCCGGCGTTTACGGGTTGGTGGGGGAGAACTGGTATAGTGGTATATGATGATGATGATGATGATGATAATAATCATCGTCATCATCATCATCACCATACACTAAAATTGGGATACTATTGTATCAAGTACTGTGGAATACAATATACATTTTTTAGCTTCTTCATTTCTTCCTTATTTGTATTTTTCAAGGCGCTATATCAGTTTAAAACTTATATCATACTTTCCCTCTGCAGGGGCGGGAAATGAAGGATTCTGTGCATAGAGCTAATAACTGAAATTAATTTTGAAATTCCTTCATTTAAAATCTTTTATTTATATTATACTATTGTTTATATTTCTCTAAATGCAGTGATTTAAATCCTTAAATAATAAAAAAATATTTATATTGCCAATGACATATATGCATAAACCCGTTGATTTCTGAGAAGTATATATATATTTCTGTATATATATATATATATAGGTGGTAACCCGCCCGTGCCCGGAAAAGTGTATTCAAGTAGTTATGCATAACTTCCTCCATCACTAATTCACTGATATATCATTATTATTTCGATATATTATTATCTATTCTTTAATGGAATATTATATGCATATGATGGGCTTTTAAGTTATAATTAAATTCATCAATGAAATGTATCAATTAAATTAAAATTATGAATATCAATGATTTCACTAATGGCTTCTCAATAATTGAATGGCGTTTCATAAAAATCGACTTGATTAAAGATGTCGTAATGGTTCTTTATTGTTGTGACTACTATCTTCACGGAAATCAAACCTAACTTTCCAGTTTCGATTCCTTCATCCGCCAGTAACATTACATTATGAACACTTCTTCTTTCTCAACTATCAATTTCAATATGTGAACTTCACACCAAGAACATCATTTGGAGGATTATTTATTTTTACAAACCCAATAAATTAATTTCCAATTTATTCAAATAACGTTTTAATCAAAATATTTCTTTTCACTGAACTTTATTTTGCATTAATAAAACGTTGAGACATGCTTAAAGCTATGTTTACTCAATTCAAGCAAGTTGTCTTTTTAATACAATGACATAAAAAAGAAAAAATCTACCAGGTGAGTGTTCATGCGTGACTTCCCCTCATCCAACAGTCTTCAACCGTCCATCCATCACAGACAAAATGTCCATCCATCAATCCTTTATCCAAAATATCCATCCATTATATACAAAATATCCATCCATTGTATACAAAATATCCATCCATTATATACAAAATATCCATCCATTTAATCCATAATCAAAATATCCATCTATCATCCATTAGCAAAACATCCAATCAATCAATCATATACCAAATATCCAATCAATAAATCATATACCAAATATCCAATCAATCAATCATATACCAAATATCCAATCAATAAATCATATACCAAATATCCAATCAATCAATCATATACCAAATATCCAATCAATAAATCATATACCAAATATCCAATCAATCAATCATATACCAAACATCCAATCAATCAATCATATACCAAATATCCAATCAATAAATCATATACCAAATATCCAATCAATCAATCATATACCAAACATCCAACACATCAATATCCACCCATCCACTAGTTCAATCCCACCCTCACCATATCCCGTTTGGCCATTCTGTATATACCCATTCATCCATGCATCCTGTATATACCCATTCATCCATGCATCCTGCATATACCCATTCATCCATGCATCCTGCATATACCCATTCATCCATGCATCCTGTATATACCCATTCATCCATGCATCCTGCATATACCCATTCATCCATGCATCCTGTATATACCCATTCATCCATGCATCCATTCAATCACTGAATTGACAGCTGTATGATAGCAGTGTCATTCACGCACACACATTCGTATGAATGTTTTGTATATACCGTTATTTTTAAAGTTTCATAACATTTATCCTGTCATTTATAATAAAATGTTAACTATAAAAATAAGTAACAATTTTTATGTGTTAGTGTGCGTGTATGTGTATTTTTAAGTCACATACACACAACATTATAGCTCTCATAACACCAAGTGATCTTAGACATTAACACACACACACACACATATATGTACACACACACACACACACACAAACACACACACAAACATATATATACCCTCACAAATGCCTATATTTAGTGCCTCAAACACACTTTGAAGTTTACTCTAGTGAAATGTGTCTGTTATTGAAAGGCCTGAAAGTGTTTAAGGCAAAATAACAGAGGGTAGTTGGTGCCGTTGGTACAGAAGTGTGGATTAATTGGAAGGTTGGTGGTGGTGATGGTGGGAATATTAGTGGTGGCTGGTGAATGTGATGTCTGACAGTTTTTGATGGTGATTAATTGTTTTTGCGTTTACTTTAGAACTTGTGAGGTTTTAGATGGTTGTAAGTTTATAAATATCCACCACCCACTCAACCATTTCATATCTATTCACCTATTCACCCACCCATTTATCCACCCATTCAACCACCATTCACCCACCCATTCAACCACCCATTCATACACCCATTCAACCATCCATTCATCCACCCATTCACCCACCCATTCATCCACCCATTCACCCACCCATTCATCCACCCTTTCATTTATCATCCACTCATTAAAAAACCTCTCCACAACTGAGATAAGGGAAAATTAGTGTGGTGTATCTATTGGACTTGAAAGTATGCATCGTTTCCTTGGTTACTGAGACTTAGTAGGAAGGGCTGAATGTATCAAAGAAACATTTTGGTAAAAATTATAATAGAATATGCTGTAAGTATGGCTTTGAGTTTTCAAATTAGCACGTCTTCTAATAATTTTTAGATAAAAAACTGTTTTTTTCATATTTATCCATTCATCTATTTAACCATTCACTAAAAAATCAATCTATCCACTCACCCATCCATCTATCCATCCATCCAACCATCCATCCATCCATCTATCCATCCATCCAACCATCCATCCATCCATCCATCCAACCATCCATCCAACCATCCATCCATCCATCCATCCAACCATCCAAGCATCCATCCAACCATCCATCCAAGCATCCATCCAAGCATAGAGGCAATAACACAGACGCTCATTTCCATGTCCATTCATGCTCCTCCCACGCATAAGTGACGTCATTAATGAATTCCGTAATACGTATAACAAGAGATGGGTGGATGGGTGGAAGGATGGATTGGTGGATGGAGGAATGAATGGATGAATTGATGGAAGGAAGAAAAATTGAGAGTAAAGAATGAACAAACTTATCACTGAAAATCTAAATGAATAAAATTTAATTAGTTTATATTCTTAATTAATCTTAAATGAGTATAGAAGTATAGACTGATCAAAAATATCGAGTTTCACAAGTGCGTTCCCGCGTTTCCTTGCAACTGAAACTAAACGTTGAGCCTCCACATCTTCTGTCTCGAAAGTTTGGGATCTTTTCTTCGTTTATCCTCCTATTCATCCATTTCAGAATTCATCCGTTCATTACTTATTTTTCAACTCATCCATTGAATTAATTAATAATTGATTGATTGAATGATCAATCAATTCTTTCTTGTATTTAAATTTTGAACTATATGGGAATTCATTCATCCATACATCCATCTATCCATCCACTTGCCAATCCATCCATCAATCCGTGCATCCATCCATCCATCCATCCATCCACTTGTCAATCCATCCAACCGACTGATTGGCTTGCAAGGTTGTCTATGATGTAAACTTCGTAGGAATGCTTCTACAATTTCAAAAATGTGTTTTTAAGAAATTTGAAAAGTATTTTAGTTTTTTTAAATAGTTATTTTTGTTTTTATTTTACTTTTATTATTATCATTTTATAATTTACTAAATTTTTATGTTACTATTATTTTAAAATATATTATTAATATTTATTAATATTTTTTCAAAAATCCAATTTATGTAACAGATCAAATTTTAAACTTAATAATAATTACATATACATCAAACGAAATTATGAATGAACAGTTCTCAAATGAATAAATTATTTTTCTTAGATGCAAATGATGGAAAGAGATATCATCAGAATCTACCATGGCAACATATAGGGATGGCCGTATCAACCCGTGATATTTAATTCTATTGAGGTTAATAATAATCAATTCGAACCAATCAAAATGCATATAATTAGTGGAATTATTAATGTATATTATTAGAACTCTGCTGAATGTACCAATGTGAAGGTATTATCAATTGTTGAAGACGGAGTAACAATATAAGAAGAAGAAAAGAAACTGATCAGAAAATGGACCTTTCTCCCCTTCCTCCTCCTCTTTCTCCCCCTCCTCCTCCTTCTCTTCCTCCTCCTCCTTCTCATATGATGAAGAATGTTGCAGATCAGCACTACAACAACAACGAAAGTGTTGATGATGATACCAGCAACAACAACAGCAACATCCTCAACAACAACATTACACTGGTGGTGACGGTGCTGATACTAGTGGCGTCTGTAATCGTTGTCGTTTCGATTGGCGCCTTTTTTATCAAGTGAGTGATGATAATGATGATGATGGTGATGATGATGATGGTGATGATGATGGAGATGATGATGATTATGATGAAGAGGAGGAGGAGGATGGTATGGTGTTAATAAAATTAATTTAATGATAATTATTGAGTTAATTACTCATTATCGCCAAATTATCGATCAATTATCTATTTTTCTTATCAAGATTTATCGAATGTTTATCTAAAGAATTTAATGATGTAAATACATAATATTAATCACACTTGTACTATAAACACGTGTGTGTGTGTGTGTGTGTGTGTGTGTGTGTGTGTGTGTGTGTGTGTGTGTGTGTGTGTGTGTGTGTGTGTGTGTGTGTGTGTGTGTGTGTGTGTGAATGTGTGTATGTGTGTGTGTGTGTGTATGTGGTTTTCGGTTTGTTTACTGAGCTTGATTTATTTTTGGAGCCGTATTTATTTAAAGTTTAAAGATTTACCGTCTCTAAAAACACTCGTCTATTTCAAGCATCCCACCCATAAATTATAATTAACTGATATTAAGAATAAGAATTAAATTAACACTTTTATTAATATTCATAATAAACCACTACTCTTAATTATTTAAATCATATTAATATATTTAAATTAATAAATATGATGAAATAAAATAAGATTATTAATTTAAAATATTTAAATAAATACATTTACTTGGAACAATAGAGATCTTTAGGGCGGTCACTAGCAGGCAATACAATAACTTGCTGTCAATGAAAAAATGCGTGGAATTTAAATTCTTTTTCAGCTGAGTTCACTGTTAGTTTTAATCATTTTCTAACGCCTCAAAATCCACTGGGATTAAGTGCGAAAAATCCTGTACAAATTAATATTATTATTATTATTATTATTATTATTATTATTATTAGTAGTAGTAGTAGTAGTAGTAGTAGTAGTAGTAGTAGTAGTAGTAGTAGTAGCAGTAGTAGTAGTAGTAGTAGTAGTAGTAGTAATAGTAGTAGTAGTAGTAGTAGTAGTAATTGTTTATTATTCTTTTCAACTTCTTCCTCCTTCTTATTGTGGGATTGATGAATTCTTCCTCAATTGAATCCATACTTTTCCCCTTTCACACATCTCTCTTTCCCACCACCTCTCTCCACTATTCCATATCTTCTTCTTCTTTTTCCCCTCTTTCCACTCTTCCCCATCTCCATCTTCCATCTCCATCCTTTCCTCTCTCTCAGTCACTCTCTCACCATCTACGTCCACCCCATCTCCTCATCATCAATCAATCAACAGCTTTTTGATCTTTTTGTTTTCATAATATGTTACATTTTAGCTCTTTAAACTTTTTTTAGAAACTTTTTCTATTTTTTAAATTACATTTTGTGTTCCAATTTTCATTAAAACTATTTTTTATTTCCACTATTTATTTTATTTTTATTTTTCATTAAAAACTCCAATTAGACGCCGACGAAAGAGCAGGAAGTTGTACTTGCCAGTAACTGTATTCAGCGAAAATAGTCAAAATAGGAAGAAAAACAATTACAACGTAACCACTCAAAATCATAATAAAAATTATTTTAATAATAATGATAATAATAATATTAATATTAATAATATTAATAATACCAATAATAATATTTGTAATGGTAGAATCAAAGGAAATGTCAATGAGATTAACCTGAAAGCTTTCGACCGTCATTTAAATGATAATAATAATAATAATATAAATGACGTCTTAAATAATAACTATAATAATAATATTAATAACAATAAAAACAATAATCAAAATAATAAAAACAAAAAAAGTAATAATAATAAAATGAATATTAATAATGGCCAACTTAAAGTTACTGGTAGTAATTACGGAGTGGATGGTGCTGATGGAGTGGGTGGTGATGATGATGATGATGATGCCAAAGGAAGCTCTATTTATCACTCACTCATGATTTTAGAAGCAGACATGAAAAGAGAGGAAGAAGAAGAAGATGAAGATGCTGGTTGTGGTGATGATGACGATGATTGTGGTGGTGATGAGGATGGTGGTAATAGTGGACTTGTTGATTATTCTGGTTATGATGATGATTGTGTTAGCAATCATGGTGATGATGATGGTGGTGATGAAAGCGTTGAGGATAATGATTGTGATGACGTTAATGACTTTAAACCGACTTATGGGAAGGAAAGTGGCAAGAAAATAGTCGAATTGACTGAAAATAATAAAAATATTAAAGAAAAAAAATATAATAACACAATTCAAAATAATAATCATAATAATCAAAATCATAATAAAGTTAATTATAACTATAATAAAGAAGGTAATAAAGAGAAAAACACAAAGGAGCATTTTCTTTCAGCAAATGAACCAGAGGCCCACAGCTGTTCAGAGCCGCCATTAGCCACTACGTCATACATTCTTCCGTCATCATCATCATCACCACCACTACCAGCATTACTATCATCACCTTCTTTACCCTCATCCCCATCATCATCATCCCCACCATCATCATCATCACCACCATCATCATCATCACCACCATCATCATCATCATCACCACCATCATCATTCTCACCACCCTCATCATTTCTACCAGCATCTCAGACTTATCAAATTCGACACCTACCAAAGCTTCCCTCGCATCCCAGCAGTGTCAAACACGTGGTCAACACAAAACACTACGCCAGAGCGCCACTAGCCACCAGCCACAAGTCGCTACCAGCTTCACCGCTGCCATCTTTTTCTTTTTCTCATCATTATCACCACCACCCACCACCGCCGTCGTCATCGCCATCATCACCACACTCCCAAATAAAGATTTATCGTAAGTTATCTAAAGTACCCCCCTCACCTTCCTCATCATCTTCACGCAAGACTATTCCTGCACCAGTGGCCCACCCCACTCAACAGCACCCTCCACAACCACAACCCCAAAGAAAACTCAAACACCTCCACCCCTCGCCCAACATCCACCACAAAAACCCGCATCCATCCTTCACCAAAAACCACCACCAATCACCAGAAATCTCCACCCGAAACAACCACCACAACCGCTCAACCATCTCCGCCCATGCTGACCCCTATCAGCCCACCCCCTCTAAACAACCCCACTCTCGATCACTTCCCTCCCTCAAACACCTAAGCGCCCACGAGGAGGCTCTACTCTACATTAGAAACTCCAACCCGCCACCACCGGCCGTCAACGCCAAGGCGCCCGATGCGAATTTTAATTTTTCATCGATCTTCAACGGGGAGGTGTTCCATCGTTCCCGTTCGTTTAACGAAAAGATCGCTCATGGCTTAACGAGAAATGTCTCGGCGGCACGCCTGAAGCTGAACCACAATGCGATCCTGAGCAAATTTATGAGTGTGAAAACGGATGGTGCGGCTGGTAGTAGTAGTAGTAGTGGTGGTGTTGGTGGTGGTGCTGGTAGTAGTAGTAGTAGTAGTGGGGTTACGGGTAGTAGTAGTAGTAGTGGCAGTGCTAGTAATAGTCGGAATAATGTGAACGTAGTTACTGCTGGTAAGAACGCATCAAAGAAAAACGAAAAAAGTGACAGTTGCCGAAGGATCAGCGGCAAAAGCAGCAACACTTATAGTATCAGCAACAACAACAACAACCACAGCAACAACAATCACAACACACTTGAAGACATTCGTCGTTCCATAAGTAGGGGTTCTTTTGTGCCGAAATTGAAGAAGTTGAATTCAATGGAGTTGGTTCCAGCTGTAGAGAGGAGGAAGAGGAAGATGAGGAAGTCAATCGAGGTCAAGATTAAGGGTCATTCTGCTGATGATGATGATGGTGCTGATAGTGGTAATGATGATGGTATCGGAGGAAGTGGTAGGCATGGAGTGGGTGGTTTGGCTGAGACAAAGAAAATAGGAAATCTGAAGGGTGGTGGTTATGCGAGTGGCAAGAAGCACAACAATGACTTAGAAAAAGAAAACATCCACAGAAACAACAACAGAATGCAACACAGTAACAGCTTCATCAACTACAACATCGACAAGTACCAACAACTCAAGCGCTTCAGTTCCGCCAAAGGAAAACAGCTAAGAAAATTCGTGCAATGTTTTCCCGCCAATTTCTCCATTTTCAATCGTTCAAATAGCAACGGTAGTAACGGAAACGACAGTCATCCGGAAGTCAAAGATTCTAATAATTATGATACCAAAAACAATGTAAATAATAAAAGTATAATTTTAAATAAATTTGTGAATACACCTAGCAACCGAAACGATTTCGTAGTTAATGACAACGATAATAACAGCGTCTATGACAACGTCAACAACAACCCCTACGCAACGAATAACAACAACTACAGCAACAACAACTACATCAACGGCAACCCTGTTCACCACAGCAACAAACAAGTAGAGAACGAACTGAGGTTTTCACAGCAGTTCTCAGCCTCCCATCAGCACCACAGCAAACTCACCAAAACCACATCCTGTGTGATAATTCAGAACAGCAACAACAACGATAATAATATAAATAATAGCAATAATAGCAACAAAATTAAGTATTTAGTAGGAAACAATACAGGCTGTACAATTAATAATAATAATAATAATAATAAAAATAATAATAAAAAGAATGACACAGTATATTCTCTGTCTTTCGAGCATCTAGATGAATACAGTAAGAGGTTCTATGATGACTAATTTACGTCATAAGTACATAATTGAATTATGTTATCAGATAATGGTGTTAATTTTATTGTAGTAATGATAATGATGCTACTATTATTACTACTAATACTACTTATAACAAAAATAATAATAATAATAATGAGAGCATAATTGTAGTTACAGTAGACTGACGTTTAGGAGAAAACTAAATGAATGAAGAAATTGTCATATTAGAGTTTCAAAATGATCAAAAACTATTGTATAGAATTCTAAAATAACTATTATTGAATTGTAATTAATTAAATTTTTTTATTCGAAAACAGATTTTTTGATTCTAAAACATTTGTTGCATGGTTCTTTTATTAATTGATTATATGAAAAAAAAACCCGTTTAAGATAGTGAAGATTTTGTTCTATAATTGTATATATAAATGTTTTATTTTGCATTAAAGAATTCTTTTTGGTAAGTTTTAAAGATGTTTATATTTAATTAATTTGACATGTATTTATATTCAGTTAATTTGACAGATTTATTTTTAATTAGTTTGACACCAATTTATAAATTATCTATTTTTGGTGCCTTCACTAATTGTGCAATTAAATTCATAACATTTGGTCATTAGATACATCCGTTGGGTCTACATCGCGCTCAAAATTTCGTCTGAGAGTTTGTCAAAACCTGTTTTCTGTATTAATCTATACAATTATTAGAAATTAATTGTTTTAATACATAAACGATAATTTAATAAGTTTGTACAAATCGGCTTTTAATAGAAATGTGCTTCTGATTCTAAATTAGTTAAGTTAACCGTTCAGATTAATTTATTGAGAGAATAATTGGATTCATAAATACTGATCAAAAATTATATAATAACCCGAATCTTGAGCGCATTAAATCTCCTGGATTTAATTTGAATTCCTCCACCACTGTTTACTGCTCTTTCACTCACGCCCACATGTGTTTACCAAAGGCATACTTTCACACACATTTTCGCACATACACATAAATAAACAAAATTATATACAAAGACACTAGCACATAAACATACTCACATACATATACAAGAGATGAATATGGACACATATACATTAGGGCATATAGTAAATTGTCTGAGAAACACCCACAAACTATAAATCTAAATAACTATAATGCCAGACTCTCATAAAAACACTTCCAAATGAACACACAAAAGCATAAACACACACACACACACAGGCATACACCCACACAGGCATACACCCACACAGGCATTCACACACACACACACACACGTCCTATTCATTAGCATGTGGAGTAATTCCTTCTTGTTAATGCCATTCACAGATTTGCAGACGATTATTGCATGCAAATTTACGATACTTTCAAGAATTTGATAATTCGATAATTTGTTCCTTATTTAAATTAGAACTACATTAATTATTTAATTTCCCACATTAATAGTTTTTGAAAATTTATAATTTCGAGCTATTTAAATTAATTTAATTTTAAAATATACTTTTTGGATCAAAAAGAGTATTTTTAAATTTCTAAAAACCTACCGATATTTTTAACTGTAGAATCTTTAGAATAAACAGATAACAAATGTGGACTTTATCCACTGTAAAAATGTTTTCTATTTTTTTATTTGAATAAAACGTTTTAAATACTGAAACATAGCTTCATGATTTTTAATGAATCTTATACACAATTTTCACCACAATTTAAGAGATATTACCAATCAAGTAAACGGAGAAAAAATTCGACTATGAAGGAAATCAATAATTTTAGATCGAAAATTTTTCAAATAAGTTTTTTCGAAAATTAGATAAATATTTCAAAATATCGGATTTATAATAATATTTTTTCGTCTTTTTAAAATTTCTCGATTTCTCGTGACTTCCTACAAGTGCTTGTGGCTGTTTGATCAAATAAGTGGCCACTTTAAGGTAATTACTAAACTAATTATGTCACCATCATCATCATCATCAAAATCGAGTCATCACCATCATCATTATATCGTCTTCATCTTCATCATTATTATATCATCAAAATCATCTTTCTTATAAAATCATAATCGTTGCATAAGTATAACACACTGTGGTGTTCTTACTCATAACACCATTACACCCTCAACAGTATAACCATACTACGTCTACACAATTATACTTTTTGATATGAATTATTGGTATTGTCTCATTATTATTTTCGTTACTTACAATACAATACAATACAACGACGAGTATTATTAACGTGGCGTAAACCCGTAGTTACTTTATTAAACCCTACATTTCTTCTTGTTCATTGAATCTCAAAGTGTGTTTATTATTTTTTAATTATATTATAATATTTTTATTAATTTGTAATACATTTTATTCATAATTGTAAAACATAATTTTGAATGCTTTTATATTTAATTTGTATTGAGTTTGGCTGTTTTGGTTGCTGCCCTGGAATTCCCAATCAGCCAATTTAAAGGTCGCCCATGCGTCACTTTACTATCGTTGATGAAAAAAAAAATTATTTTACAATTGAAAATAATTAAACAATTTAACCATTAATAAGAATTAACAATACAAATATTAAATTAATAACAATAAATATAAAAATTATAAAAATTCCATTAAAATTTTTATAAAATGCAAGTTTGGTATATTTTAAAAGTATAGAATTCGAACTTTTGAATTTCACTATAGATTGCAGTTTAAGTGATCAACCTTGAACCAGCCCATTAAGTTATCTGGAAAAGCCTTATTTTTATAGAGCCTTATCTTTTATACGAGAAACTGTAAGTTGTAAACTGAAAAGGGTTCACGAGAAAAGAATAAAGTATTTTAATTGAAAACTCATCAATAAATATAATACTCATGGTAGCTATCTAAAACGATAACTGTTAATTTCTTTCAAGTGTATACCAATTAAAAATCAAAATAATGTATTAATAATCATCATAAGCATAATAGAGAGTTATTTTCTCTGGTATTTATAATTGATACCACTCTGCGTTTTCAAGTGACTTTTATATTGCCTTAGTCAACCACATTGTTCCCCTGTGAATGTGTGTGTGTTTCTATGTGAATGTGTGAATGTGTTAATGTTTGTGTTTTTATGTGTCAGAATCCACCACTCCTCCCTCAACAAACACGAGACATTTCTCAATACTTTGGCACACACTCATAACTATGTTCAAACACTTGTGCCTCTGTCAAGTGTTGAGATTTTTTCGCGTTTTTATCATTTTTACAAATTAATGTTTTTTCAATGAGTCGTTAGTAATAAACCGATAAAAAATGTTACAAAGAACATAATAAATCATAATAATCATAATAATAAAACATTTTTTCAGTGCAATTTTATAAAAAAATAAGAATAAATTAGATATTTAAAAATGAAAAATCAATGTATAAACAGACCAAAAAGATTGATCAGATAAGGAATATGTCAACACAAAGTAGTAATGTAGGCCAGATCAGATATAACTTTTCCCTGAAATATCTATTAAATATTCATAAAATAAAAAATCGCTTTTCGTTAAAACAAAATACGTTTTTGAAAATGACGTGCTGTGTATAAGAAGAAAAACTAGGTTTCTTGGGGTGAGGGTGCATGGATAAAATAAAGCTGAACATCGAGAAAATTAATGAAACGTTTTGTTATTTTGATTTTGTTTCGCCAACGCACTGACACATCAAAGACGTATTGTCGGCCGAAAGGCATTGTATTAATTACGGACCCCCAGTACAGACGCCTATAAGAGAAGATGCTAGTACAGATGATCAAATGAACATTCCGTTGGCCTAATTTTATGCAATGTTGAAGAGCACTTCAGACGCCTATTAAACCAGAAAAATGCGTTATCGAATATTATTTTGCCATCAACTAGTTTTGTAAAAGATCTTTTTTTAATAATAGTATTTAAATGATTTTAAACTAATAAAAATCAAGATTATAATAAAATTAAATAATTGAAGTTATTTGGGATTATTACAAATCCCGATGCATCGACGTATCGTGACATCTAGAGAATTATAGATAAAATATTTGCAAAAAGTTGAGATCATTTAATGGATACTTTATTAACTCAAACATTCTAAGGCCATGGAGAACTTAAGCAATCATAATACGACAAAAAACAATCAAGTGAGACCAAGTAAACCACTACAATCATCATCATTACCACCACCATCAAAATCACTATCACCCTCAAAACCACTCATTCACCATAATCATCATCATCACCACTAACTACTCAAGCACCACCACCACAAGAAACCACACACACAAACTACTTCCCGCCATAACTCCTGCCAAACGCCTGCAGCCACGACTGCAAACTCTTTGGCAGACTCTTGCTCGAGACACTGCAAGCCTGCATTGTACACCACAGCAGTACATCGAGTGCCCCAGCATCACCTGTCCCCAGGAGGGATGTTGAGGGTGTGGTGGTGGTGGTTTGGGGTTGCGCCACCTTTTCTATGCTCGTTAGAATCTCTTGCAAGGATGGTGATCCTGATTATAGTGGTGGTGATGATGATTTTGATTTAGTATTGATTATGAAGATGATGAAATTTTTCTAGAAATTAGTTTAAAAATGGGAAACGAATAAATTAATTAACAAAAATATAAACAACAAACCAGTAATTTTGAATGACTCAATAGCATCAATAGCGTCATCACAAATGGTTGTCATAACAACAGCGTCAGGGTGGTTGGCATGGCGAGGAGAAATAAGTGAGAAGAGAAACTTGACAATGTTGCATTCACCCATGATCGGGATTTGATGGGATGGATGGAGAAGGAGGGTGGGCAGGTTGGGTGCTGAGATGGATGGATGGAGCAATGATGGTGGTAGTGGAGTATTTTTTGATAGAATACATTTTATTGATTCTTTAAACTATTAAATAAATATTTTTAATAAATATAATGTTTATTTTCTTAATTATTTCTGCTCACCTTTTTTCCATATATAGGTAATGCCATATTTGTAGTTGTTTCTGTCAGCTGGATGTGGTGATGGGTGGATTTTGATCTTCTGTCTATCGGTGGATGTGACAGATGAATGAATGAAAGAGGATATGAGGATGGGATGGATGGATGACAAGATGGACTGAGTGAGAAGAATGGATGAAGGTGGATTGGATGGATCCATGCATATCACCACTTCTGTGATGGTGTTACTGGATGCCTGAAAATTAAGTGGAAAATGATATTTTTATATTGAAAAAAAAAATACTTAAAAGATATAAATTATAATCATTAAAATGATAATCTAATTAAATTACTAAAATAACAATGATTATTTAATTAAACGTCAAGCACTTTCTCAGCCAACTGGCATGCCACTTCCTCTTGTAACGACTTCAGCCTCTGCAGCAAGGCATTCTGCTTCGCCAACAACTCCTCCATCTGCACCTCCTTCCCTGGAGCCTGGCGTCAGTGGTAGTTTGACAATTTGCTTGATGTTTGAATGATTTATTTATTTAAACATTGAAATAATTTGCATTAGAAAAAAATAAATCTTAGAACTCAAACCATTTATGTATCCCCAAAAAATATTTTTACATAAATATTCAATATAATTTATTTATTTTTAAATATTAATTCTTGAGAAAATAAAAATGGCGAGTGAAGAAGTAGTAGTTACGAACCGCAGCAGCACTTGCTTGCAGGACTTTCACGTCACAAACGCCTTTCAACGGGTACATACACGTAGGCAAAACAATGCCTGACGAGAAGTCATGGAAAGGCTTCATTGAATACATCTTCACAAATTTAACTTAAATTTAATTTTTTAAATTATATTTTTATTAATTTCCGTTATTTAAAAGACGGGAGTCGCAGACGAAATTAAGGAAGTGATTTTGGGTATGAAACATAGAACAGTTTAGTTTCTTTATTTTCATTCTAAAACAATCTCAAAATTGTTTTTTTGTTAATGAAAAAAAACAGGCACCAAATTTTTTTGAAAAAAATTAAAATAAAACTAAAATATTATGACATGGTAGTCTATGAGATAATTTCAAAATGCATGATATGAGGGCAATTTCGTTAATACAAAAAGTTATTAGTATAATGGAAAGAATGTCTTTCAACAAAGCTATGATGGGTAAAAGTAGATTAAAACAATAATGAGATGCCACTGATGATGATGATGATGATGACAATAATAATTATGATGATGATAATAATGATGATGATAATAGTGATGATGATGATAATGATGATGATAATAATGATGATGATAATAATGATGATGATAATAATGATGATGATAATAATGATGATGATAATAATGATGATGATAATAATGATGATGATAATGATGATAATAATAATGAAGATGATAATGATAATAATTATGATGATGTAGTGAGTGATAGAGAAGACCCAATTGTTAATTCCCATGGTGAGTTGGAAAGACAGGACTGTGAGTAAGAACAGGAAGTGAGGCGAGAAGGAGAAAGTAAGAGGTAGTGTCAAACCGACAGAAATAAATTCAATTAAAGAAGTTGAATAGTCGAAGAATGCGCAAAAGAATAGATAATTACATCTAAAAACCTATATGAAAATATAATGAGTGGTAAATTAAATATAAATTGAAATTTATATTCAAATGAGAGGGTATTAACTGGTAGGAAAGTTTAAATGCGAGTGGGAGGAGAGAAGTGAGACATTTCTTATACATCATTTTTCATTTACATAAAATAATAATAAAAGAAAAAAGCCACAGTAATAATCACAAAACAATGCAGAACAATACAACGACAACCAGACAAAAACAAAAACAAAAAAATCTCGAAAACAAACAAAAACATAAACACCCATCTATTTCCCCAAATTACCCAACCACCTCTATTTACCAACCCCCCCCAACCCCCCCATCTACCTACCCATCCCTTCCCGCCATTACACAATCCTCTTTCCGGTACCAAAGATCAGAAAGATGATCCATCCGAAGATGAGAATGGCGGAGGTGAGGTCAAAGACGAAGGTCCAGCTGCGAGAGACCTCGAGGATGTAGCCAGTGACGTAGACGCCCACGAAGCCTGGAGCAGAACACGCCATATTTTGAATGCCTGAGGGAGAGGGAGGGGGGGGTAGGGGAGGGTGTGGGATGGGTTATGGGAGTGATGGAGCTGATTGGAGAGAATGGTGGGGATGATGGGTGAAGATGGATTCCTGGGGGGGGGGGGTGTGAGGGCTGGTAGAGGAGGCGAAGAAGAGAAGGGGCTTGTGATACAGAAAAATAATTATTAACATATGCAATGATCGACAAATGAAGTCAAGAGCCCCAACCCAACCAACTCCCCTCAACCAACCCCCCTCAACCCAACCGAACCAAACCCAAAAACAGCCCAACCCAACCAAACCAACCAATCCCATCCCATCCCAACCCAACCAACCAACCAACCCAACCAACCCAACCGATCTCATCCCAAACCAACCAACCAAGCAATCTCATCCCAACCCAACCCAAACCAACCAGCCCAACCCAACCAATCCCAACCCAACCCAACCCATGCCAACCAAACCCAACCACCCAAACCCATCCCAACCCAACCCATCCCCAACCATGGGCGACTCCAGCGAACGAGGGCGCCATATCCTGGGTGAGGATGCTCAGACCGCTGCAGTGGAAGCACGAGAAACTGATCGAGAGAGTCATGAAGAAGAGCGCCGAGAGGTAGGAGTGTGAGTGGCTCATCAGCAGGAGGCAAGAGGCAGAACCCAGGAAGGCGATTGACTGGTGGGTGGGTGGATAGGTGGTTGGGTGGGGGTGGGTGAGGGGTTGGGTGGGTGGGTGGGTAGGTGGTTGGGTTGGGGAGTGGGTGGGGGAGTGAATAGGTGGGTTAGGGAGTGGGTAGGTGGGTTAGGGAGTGGGTAGGTAGGTGAGGGAGTGGATAGGTGGGTGGGTTAGGGAGTGGATAGGTGGGTTAGGGAGTGGGTAGGTGGGTTAGGGAGTGGGTAGGTGGGTTAGGGAGTGGGTAGGTGGGTTAGGGAGTGGGTAGGTGGGTTAGGGAGTGGGTAGGTGAATTAGGGAGTGGGTGGTTGGGTGGGTGGGTTAGGGAGTGGGTAGGTGGGTTAGGGAGTGGGTAGGTGGGTTAGGGAGTGGGTAGGTGGGTTAGGAAGTGGGTAGGTGGGTTAGGGAGTGGGTAGGTGGGTTAGGGAGTGGGTAGGTGGGTTAGGGAGTGGGTAGGTAGGTGGGTTAGGGAGTGGGTAGGTAGGTGGGTTAGGGAGTGGGTAGGTGGGTGGGTTAGGGAGTGGGTAGGTAGGTGGGTTAGGGAGTAGATAGGTGGGTTAGGGAGTGGATAGGTGGGTTAGGGAGTGGATAGATGGGTTAGGGAGTGGGTAGGTAGGTGGGTTAGAGAGTGGATAGGTGGGTTAGGGAGTGGATAGGTGGGTTAGGGAGTGGATAGGTAGGTGGGTTAGAGAGTGGATAGGTGGGTTAGAGAGTGGATAGGTGGGTAGGGAATGGATAGGTGGGTTAGGGAGTGGGTAGGTGGGTTAGGGAGTGGGTAGGTAGGTGGGTTAGGGAGTAGATAGGTGGGTTAGGGAGTGGATAGGTGGGTTAGGGAGTGTGTAGGTGGGTTAGGGAGTGGGTAGGTGGGTTAGGGAGTGGGTAGGTAGGTGGGTTAGGGAGTAGATAGGTGGGATAGGGAGTGGGTAGGTGGGTTAGGGAGTGGGTAGGTAGGTGGGTTGGGGAGTGAATGGGTGGGTTAGGGAGTGGATAGGTGGGTTAGGGAATGGATAGGTGGGTTAGGGAGTGGGTAGGTGGGTTAGGGAGTGGGTAGGTAGGTGGGTTAGGGAGTAGATAGGTGGGTTAGGAAGTGGATAGGTGGGTTAGGGAGTGGGTAGGTGGGTTAGGGAGTGGGTAGGTGGGTTAGGGAGTGGGTAGGTAGGTGGGTTAGGGAGTAGATAGGTGGGTTAGGGAGTGAGTAGGTGGGTTAGGGAGTGGGTAGGTAGGTGGGTTGGGGAGTGAATGGGTGGGTTAGGGAGTGGGTAGGTAGGTGGGTTGGGGAGTGAATGGGTGGGTTAGGGAGTGGGTAGGTGAGGGTGGGTAGGTGGAAAGTGGGTTAGGAAGTGGGTAGGTGGAAGGTTGGGTTAGGAAATGGGTAGGTGAGGGTGTGTTTTGGAAAGGGTTTTGGGGAGAGTTTTAGAAGAGGAAGGTTTTGTAGAGAAAGAGATTGCAGGGGTTGTAGAGGGTGAAAGTTTTGTACAACTACACCCACTTCCACCAACACTATAACCACCCATTTACCCTCTCCCTACCCCAACTTAACCCAACCCTCCACCCACCCTCCACACCCCCTCCACCCACCTCCACCTTCCACACACTTCAACCCCCCCCACTCCACCCACCCACCCACCTCCCCCTCCCCCTCCACCCACCTCCACCCACCTGGATGAACTTGCGCACAAACGTGGTGGAGAAGCCTCTACGCGTGAGCGAGTCAGCCAACCAGCCACTCAGCCATTGCGACGGTGGTCCGAACAGCCACGGGATTGTGTTGAAGACTGTGCTCTGAGTCGTGATTGCTTGGTGCTTGGTGGTGGTCGGTGGAAGGGGGGGGATGGGTTGATTGGGGGGTTGGTGGTTGGGAGGGAGGGGGATGAGGGTGGTGGTCGGTGGAAGGAGGGATGGGTTGGTTGGGGGTTGGTGGTTGGGAGGAAGGGGGATGATGGTGGTGGGTGGTGGAGGGGGGGATGGGTTGATTGAGGGTTGGTGGTTGGGAGGAAGGGGGATGATGGTGGTGGGTGGTGGAGGGTATGATGGGTTGATTGGGGGTTGGTGGTTGGGAGGAAGGGGGATGATGGTGGTGGTCGGTGGAGGGAGGGATGGGTTGATTGGGGGTTGGTGGTTGGGAGGGAGGGGGATGATGGTGATGGTGGCGTCATTAGGAGGGTTTAAAAATAGAAAAAATATATTTATAACAGTCACCGTCGTCACCGTTATCATCATCATCATCATCATAACCATCACAACCAACACCATCATCATCATCATAACCACCACTATCACAACCATCACCATCATCGTCATCATCACCGCCAAGAACTTGACCGACATTAGAGTCAGGGAATGTCTCAGAGAAGTAGGTCGACAGCCATGAGAGGATGATGAAGAACTGCCAACCAGAACAGAAACTTGCCACCAACATCGCCCTGGATGGATGGATGGATGGATGATGATGGATGGATGGATGGTGATGGATGGATGGTGATGGATGGATGGTGATGGATGGATGGTTATGGATGGATGGTGATGGATGGGTGGTGATGGATGGTGATAAATGGATGGATGGTGATGGATGAGAAGTGCACACACCAGAAGGGGATCTTGGTGAAGAGGACACACCACAAAAAGTTGCCTTGCTTGATGTGTTTGTGGTGGGTAAGAGCTTTGTTGTTTTTGTTGTTGTTGTAGCTGTGATGATAGTCGTTGTTGTTGTTGTTGTTGGAGTTCTTGTGGAAAGAATCATTCTTCTTCTCACCCGCCTTCAAACACCTCTCATACTCAGCGTCATCTTCACTCACCACGATCCTTATGTTCCCGCCACCACCACCACCATCACTGCCACTACTACTACTACCACCACCATCACAATCACCACCACCACTACCAATTTTCTTGATCAACAACACATCATCATCATAACCACCATCATTGCTGCTATAGCGCTTAACATCATTTTGAGGATTAAACCCCTCCAACGATTCGATGTCTTTGGAGGAAAGTGAATTTTTTGAAATTCTTTTCGCGCCCTTGTGTCTGTAGTAACTGCTTCCTATCATGAGGCAGTAGAAGATGATGAGGAGGAAGAAGCTGAGAACGCCTGTGATGGTGATGATGATGGTGGGGGTGTTGATGATGGGAATGTTGATGATGATGATGGTAATGCTGATGATGATGGGGATGTTGAGGATGTTGATGATGGGGATGTTGAGGATGTTGATGCTGATGATGATGGGGATGTTGATGCTGATGATGATGGGGATGTTGATGCTGATGATGATGGGGATGGTAATGCTGATGATGGGGATGTTGATGCTGATGATGATGGGGATGTTGAGGATGTTGATGCTGATGATGATGGGGATGTTGATGCTGATGATGATGGGGATGTTGAGGATGGTGAGGGCATGTTGATGTTTATAATAGTGATTATGATGTGATAGTGGTATAAAGATGGTATATTGATGACGATGATGATGATGATACTAAAGATGACGATAAAAGTGATATGGATGATAATGATGATGATGATAGAAGGCATACCGATGGTGATGAAGGTGTAGTTCCAGCCCACATACTCATTCAGCAGTGATCCCACTACGCCACTGAACATGGTCCTGTATTATCATCATCATCATCACCACCTTCATCGACATCATCATCGTCATCATCATCATCATTATCATCATCATCATCATCATCATCATCATCATCATCATCATCATCAACATCATCTTCATCTTCCTCATCACCATCACAATCGTCATCATCACCACCATCATCATCATCATCACTCACCCAATATGAGATCCAGACACGGCAAAGCTGTAACTGAAGGCTCTTTCTGATTCTGGAACATTCTGCGAGAAAAGACTCGATATGGATGGAAAGTAAAAGCCTGCATGGTGATGATGATGATGATGATGTTGTTGGTCGTGTGGTGATGATTGTGATAATGATGTTGTTGGTGATGATGATGATATTGGTCTTTTTGATTGTGATGATTATCATGAAATTGGTTACCTAGCTACACAACTTGAACCCCTCAAACAATCCCCCTCCCCCCACAAACTCCACCCACCTTGGAAGCAGCCAGTGAGGAATCTCATCAGAAGGGCGTAGTAGAGGGCGTGCCCAGGCTCCACCCACCTGACCACGAAGGGCGTCAGGAAGGTCAGGCACGACCACCCGGCCAATGAGAATGTGATCGTGTACTCACCCCCGTACTTGTCTGCTAGGTGACCCCCTATGATCTGGAATGGGGGGATGGGGGTTAAATGGTTGTTGGAGTGAGGGGAGAAGGAGGGGTGCTGGGCTGAATATTCGGAAGAGGTGTAAAGGAAAGCTTGCTTATTACTATTATTAATATTCTTACTGATTACGTTTATATTTTTTCCATTATTATTATTATTATTATTATTAACCAACTTGAGTGGTGATGTAACCCCAGAAGAATGAGGACAAAACCATGCCCTGGTGGGATGGGGGTGATGGTAGATTCCAAGTGGTTAACAGCAGATTTACTTTGCACAAATATTCATTTAATAAAAAAAATATTTCACATTAAAGTTTATTATTTTTATTAAGACCCTAATTAAAATGATATATTAGTAAATAATTAGTTATTTTTAATTATTATGATTTAATTGCTTAATAGGAGTAATGATGACATGTCAAAAACATGACTATACAATCTGTGTCTTGCTTAGTTGGAACTCTTGAGCCACAGACACTGCACACACAGGCATCGCCGTGCGTGAGGCGTACAACAGCACACCCACAGAAAATACCATCACTATCCATAACTTTTTCTCTTTTCTGTGATGGATAGTTTGTTATTTATTAAAATAAAAATATATATTTTATTGGTGTAGTTTTTATTAATTTTATCTAATTATTTCATATTATTTAATTTTAATTTTCATTCACAGAAACATACGTTACCTGTTCCAAAATCTATGAGGGCGAGTTATTTCAAAGAGAATTTCACAATCTTCGTCTAACTTTTTTTTCTGTCCTGTGTAGACATTTTTGTCAATAACTTTCATTCTCACCGACCGATTTTCTTGTTTAATACTTTTTTCTGATGCATTAAAATATTACGGTATAGTGACAATTACAAAATAATTTGATTTATCAATTAAGTTTTGATTAAATTAATTTTTTTTACTAATTAAATATATTTTACGAAGGTTTTAAGCACTTTAAATTAGTACGAGATCTGACACGGTAACACTTTTGTGGCCATGGACACATGCCTAAATTAGTAAAAAAAAATTATTTGAAGAAAAATATTTAAATAAATAGTAATCTGAAATAATCTAGATATTATTTTTAATTTAAATTTATTTCCAATTTTACTTATACAAAACCTTCATTTGACTTGACATGAGTTGATTAAATGTAGGTACAGTGAAATTCACTGTACCTACAATTCAACGTGATTTTCATTAGGTACAGTGAAGGTAAGGGTTTTCTATCTTTATAGCCGCAAATATGCAACAGCTTCCGTGGCCTAGCGCTTGCACTTTAGACTACGGATCCCTACGCTCTGGGTTCAATTCCCAGTATTAATATTTTGTTAAAAAAATATTTATAACATTTAAATATTTTTTAAGGGATTTAATTCATGTTTTTAAAAAAATTAAACTCGTTTTTCAAATGATTTATTTATATAATTAAACAAATTAAACGATTTAATTTATGTTTAAAAAAAATTTAACTCGTTTTTTAATTTATTTATTTATATGATTAAACACTTTTCATACTTTTAAAAAATATTTCTTGTTTATATGATTAAACACTTTTCATACTTTTTAAAAATATTTCTTGTTTATATGATAAACACTTTTCATACTTTTAAAAAATATTTCTTATTTCACTGTACCTACCGAAAAAGTCGTTTAAAGTTGCGTGAATGTTCACTGTACCTACCGTCTTGCCACCTATTTCGGTAGGTACAGTGAACATTCAGGTAAACGGATAAAAGGTCTTCGGATAAAGTCTTCGGATAAAAAGTCTTCCGGATAAAAAGTCATCATCATCATCCCCACCACCACCAGTTATCATCATCATCGTCATCATAATGTGTGTGTGTGTGCGTGCGTGTGTTTGTTTGTGTGTGCGTGCATGTGTGTGTGTGCGATGATGATCACTTTTTATCCGGAAGACTTTTTATCCAAAAACTTTTTATCCAGAAGACCTTTTATCCGTTTACCTGAATGTTCACTGTACCTACCGAAATAGACGGCAAGACGGTAGGTACAGTGAACATTCAAGCAACTTTCTCAATTTTTCTTACGTTCAGGGATAATTATTTAAAGTTTGAATTATTTAAATAAATTATTTTTATTTATAATTAGAATTTATTTCTATGCTTTAAAGATAACATTTAAAAAAAATTTAAAGTATGAAAAGTATTTAATTATTTAAATGAATAAATAACATATTTCAATGCTTAAAATATAAATGAAAAAATATTTTCACTATTTAAAAAATATTTCTCAAAAAAAGTAATTTAATAAACAAAAATGTATTGAAAAAATCATGACCGGGAATTGAACCTGAGCGCATTGAAAAGCCATACCTTCACTGTACCTAATTTAAAATCACGTAAAATTTTAGGTACAGTG
>OX030965.1:5944002-6039002 GCA_943735955.1 Piscicola geometra | reverse complement strand
CCCCGTACTTTTCAGTTCTCTGAATCTTTTTTCACCCTTTCTTCCTTCATATTCTCTTTCTCTTCCTCCATGCACCTCATTCATGCAGTCACTCTCGTTTCTTTTTCTGCTGTTTCCATCTCCAGCATTCTCTGAAGGAGACTTGTCCGAACGAAAAGTACTCAATCGTCTTCGTAAAGCGCCTCAAAGACACCTTGTGACACACTTTGCGGTAGTTGCCGCAATGCTCGGAGGCAACTTGATACGAAATCTGCTGTGATTGCTGCAGTGAAATGCCTTTGCATAGCTGCTTTCTACGGTAGATGCTTGTTTAGCAGTTATACAATTACGGATTGTATTAGAAATACTTAACTATTACTCATTTAGGTAGCAATCATTAAAAAAATGTACTCAATGAATAAAAGATGATTTAATCAAAATATAAGAAAAGTTGATTCATATTTATAATAGTATAAAGAGAGACATAGCCATGGAAGTTATGTTAATGAATTTGGTGTAGCGCCAACTTTCTTTGCGAGATGGTCGCATATTTATTCAAGGATTGAACGCTTTTCTCGCATTTAATAATATTTGAGAAAGGGATTATGGAGCGACTCTTCTAATTGGAATAACATTCGCTACATACCACCACACATGTGCACGCCTTTGTGTGTGTATGTGTGTTTTTATGTTTAGGTGTGTCTTTTAGTGTCTTTTATGTGTGTGTATTTTTATGCCTCTTTATGTGAGTTTTTATGCGTGTTTAATAAGACTTATGTGTGGTCTTGAAGCTTTCTGGGTTAACGTCAGGCTGTCAGCATCACTTCAAACTCTATGTTCAACTCTTGAGCCAATGAATATTATGAAATAGGAAAGCTATTTGCAATAAAAAGACCACTTGAATCTATCATTAAAAAATTAAATGACACGTAAACACACAACTTGAAACATATTCAACAAGTCCACACACCTTCACATACCCACACATATCCAGCCATACACACACCTTCACATACCCACACATATCCAGCCATACACACACACACAGGCACACACACACACACACACACACACACACACACAAACACACACACACACACACACACACACACACACACACACACACACACACACACACACACACACACACACACACACACACACACACACACACACACACACACACACACACACACACACACACACACACACACACACACACACACACACACACACACACACACACACACACACACACACACACACACACACACACACACACACACACACACACACACACACACACACACACACACACACACACACACACACACACACACACACACACACACACACACACACACACACACACACACACACACACACACACACACAAACACACACACACACACACACACACGCACATATATATGAAGGTAGAATCACACGTGTGGAGTGTCACCTTGATTGGACGGACTGCTATAAAAGGCTGGAGTGCATGGATTGAAGATTGAGAGGAGCTTTGGAAAGGTATTTGGGGGGAGGGGGTGGAGTTGGAAAGGAAGGAGGGAGGTGGAAAGAGGGTGAAGGTGGAAAGGGGAGTGTGGGTGAATAGAGGGGGAAGGGTGGAGAAGAGAGGTTAGAAAGGAAGGCTGGAGAAAGAGAGGGAGTAGAAGGAGAGGAGAGAAGGAAGAGAGTGGGAGACGGGTGATCAAAAGAAGGGTGAGTTTAATGGAAGTGAATATAGGGTTTAAATTCGTATGGAAAGTTAAACTAAATAAAAACTTTAAATCAAAAAAATGAAACTTTTTTTTCTCAAATTAAATAAAAAGAGTTAAAGTGAGAATAATTAATGGGCATAGGGCTCTTCCCAGTTGCGCGGAGAAGCACATGACTCTTAGACTGCCACCTCAGCTCCTTTTGCAGTCAATACAAAACTATACAGAATACTTAAATAATATACAATGCAATTGAATACAATACATGAAATGTAAGTTATAATTATAATTTTTAATGCGTTAGAATATGTGATGATAAATGCAAACAAAACACACAGACAAAACTGTTTGACAAACTCTTAGTGACGTTTGGAAAAATGTCAAATGACGTCATACTAATTAATTAGCACCAAATTAACTTTTAAATAATGAAATCCAACTCAATCTTTCAATATTCGAATATTTTTGGAGACTTTTAATTAAAAGTCGGTCATGCAGAAGCTATTATTAGTTTCATAAAAATACACTCGACACCGTTTATCATCTACCTTTCTGTCGTTCATAACCTTGGTGTGTTGCCTTCGTAAAATCTCAGACACTTTTTAGTCTTTGCTTCGTGCATATTGCTAATTTGTTTGGAATTCACTTAGATTTGGACCTAATTTTGGTAAGTTTTAATTGGTGATATTAATTTCGAAATTAATTAAATTTGATGAGTTATAGTTTTTCTTAATTAAAAATGTATTTTTGAAACAGATTTTCGATTTTTGAATTTTTTAAAAAGCATAAGAAAGATGGTGTTTTGAAGATGGACATACTAAACAACGACCACAACAAACACAACAATAACAGCATTGACCTCAACAACAACACCAACTCTTTTCGTAAGACCCTTGTCAGCAACAACACAACCACTACTCCTAACTCATCCAGTGACAACAAAAACAAAAGCATCCAAAATAATAATAATATTATTAATAATAACAACAATAAAAATAAAACTTTATTGAATCAGTTTGTACCTCAGAAGGGTTTCGTCAACAACGACAACAAAAACCACTTGAGCAGCCACAACAACAACACCAGAATTAACAACAACAGCAACAGCAATATTTTCACAATGTTGAAGTGTGATAAGGCCATAGAAAACAAAACCTCAACTCTGTCAAACAACCTCAAACACGTCGACAAAAGCAACAACATTATAAGCAACAACCACAACATTCCGATCACAACTTCCAACAACAACCTCAAAAACAATCTCAACAACAACTTCATCAAACCTCTTTTGTCTTCAACCCCAGCATTTTGCAGTAACAACCACCACAACATCAACCACAACAACATCAATCCCCACAACAACCACCTCTTCAACAACACCAACAACAACAACAACAACATTTTCCTAAACGGCGGCGAGATCTGCGGCGTGACCGGGGCGTTGAAGGAAAAAAACCTGCGTGACCTGATGGAACGGACCGGCTACCCCATCGAACAACTGCAGGGGAAAGGCCAGAGGATCTACGGTCCCCCGCCGATCGGACATCCCCTGAGAAGCAAGCGTGGGTCGAAGAAAGGCTGCGAAGTGTTCGTGGGTCGACTGCCGCGAGACTGCTTCGAGGACGAGTTGGTTCCACTGATGGAGCGAGTGGGACCGGTGTACGAGATGCGCATGATGATGGAGTACAGCGGCAGGAACCGTGGCTTCTGCTTCGTCTGCTACTCAGACGCCACGAGCGCCAGAAGGGCCGTCAAGGAGCTGAACGACGTCGAGATTCGACCTTCACGCAGGATTGGCGTGGTGCAAAGCGTCGACAATTGCCGTATCTTCCTGGGTGGTCTGCCCAGAGACAAAAAGAAAGAAGACGTGGTCGAGGTGGTGTCGAAGCTGGTCGAGAACGTTGAGGACGTGATTTTGAGGGCTGATCGCGTGGACAAGAGCAAGAACAGAGGCTTCGCTTTCGTCGAGTTCACCACGCACAACAACGCCGCCATCGCCCGCAAGAAGCTGCTAGACAAGGGCCTCAAACTATGGGACCACACGATCGCCGTCGACTGGGCAGAACCCGAGCCTGAAGTCGACCCTGAGATCATGAAGAAGGTGAGGAGGGTGAAGTGGAAAAGGGGAGGGGTTAGTTGTAGGTGAAGTGTAAAGGGGGTGTGATGGAGTGACGGGGATTCAATGGGGTGGGGATGGGGATTTAAAGTGGGATGGTGATAGGGTTGTTTAGCGGGCCAGTTGGGGAAGTGTGGTTGTGGTTCAAAGATGGTGGTGTGGTTGTGGTATGAAGATGGTGGTGTGGTTGTGGTATGAAGATGGTGGTGTGGTTGTGGTATGAAGATGGTGGTGTGGTTGTGGTTGAAAGATGGTGGTGTGGTTGTGGTTTGAAGATGGTGATGTGGTTGTGGTATGAAGATGGTGTTGTGGTTGTGGTTCAAAGATGGTGGTGTGGTTGTGGTTTGAAGATGGTGGTGTGGTTGTGGTTTGAAGATGGTGGTGTGGTTGTGGTTTGAAGATGGTGGTGTGGTTGTGGTTCAAAGATGGTGGTGTGGTTGTGGAATGAAGATTGTGGTGTGGTTGTGGTTGGAAGATGGTGATGTGGTTGTGGTTCAATGATGGTGGTTGACGGAATGATGAAGTGTTTATCAGAGTGGTGAGCAGGCGAGTGATTCGTCAAATGCCTTTGAAGTGGTTCAACATGAGATTATATATAGCATCAGAGTCACCAAGACCTTATCAAAATTAGAACAAATTAAATATAGCCTTAAAAAATGAATTGAATTATTTTTCAAAAAATAAGTATTTTTTATTCAAATAAAAAAAAACTTACCTAACCAGCGGCCTAGAAGTTAGAAATACCTATACCCATTAATCTAATATCCACTTGTATAATACAAAAATACATTGTATACTTTTATGCTGGTCTATATCTGCATCTACGTCTACACCTATATACAATTAAACAAATTAATATGAATATGTAATAAAAAAATATAAAGTATATCTATGTCTTTATCTATATCTACATGCAAATTTTTATACAATAAATAATGAGATGTATATATACAAAATATAAATATATACAATGTATACATATGTATGCAAGTTAGAAGTTAGCAATGCTTCAGCTTCGAGTGCTGACACAGGTGAGGCGTCTGCCTCGTGAGTGAGTGAGGGAGTGAGTGAGTGAGTGAGGTCTTACGCAAGCCACTCTAGCCGTGTTCGCACATATTCTAGCCGTCATAGAATAACAATATTTCTTTTTCATTTAATTTATTTTAATGTTTTCATTAATCACTTTTTTCATATCCAATTCGCGAATGTCACTTCTCGTTTGCTTTTCTTTTTTCTCGAAGGCAGGAATCAGAGAAAGGCGTGGGTGCAATAAATGATTTCAAAGTAATTTGGTTGAAGTTTCAATTCCAACTATGACGTCACTTCAACACGTGGAGATTTACTTATATAATGCGCTATAACAAATTAAATTGAATTAATTTTTTAATGAGCATTTAATAGGCTTTAATAGATGCTGCAATGTATGAATACATAGATCAATCATACCCACCCTCGTATCTTTTTCAGCTTTGTCATCTAACCTTGTCTTTTCAAGGGCCTCTCAACACTGGTAGATTGCTGTCGTTCGAGAGCTGTCATTGCTACTGTTGTTGTTGCTGTTGTTGTTGCTGTTGTTGCTGTTGTTACTTGGATTTTTGGTTTTTCTTGTTGTTGCTAATGTTTTTTCAAAAAAGTTTTTTGTTGTTGCTGATAGTTTTGTTGTTGTTGTAGTGTTTTTGTTTTTTTAGTGTTTTTGTGCTATTGATGGTGTTAGTTTTATTGTTCTTGGTAGCTGTAGTTGGGAGTGTTTTTGTTGATGTTGCCGTTGCCGTTATTCTCTTTAATGTTGGTTTTGTTGTAATTATTACTGCTGTTTTAGTTGTATTGCTGCAGGTTATGTTGGTTTTTGTTGAAGGGGTAAGTGTCTTTGTTGAGTAGCTGCTCGGAGCACTTCATTAATAATGCTAATAATCGCTTATTCAACTTTTTGAAAATTATTTTAAAATCACTTTTATATATATAATTAAAACATACAAAAATATGAATGAAATAACTTGAAAAAAAACAACATAATTATTTAATATCACTTGTATTGGTATAAATAAACATTAAAAATATATTTTTAAAAAATACGGTACATAACACGAAAAATCAAAATTTAAAATGAAAGTATATAATAATGTTTAGATAGAAGAATGTTAACTGATGAAAAGTCTTTCTACCTTGGATGTAATGATGATGAAGATGATGATGATGATGATGATGATGATGGTAGTGGGGGTGGTGGTCGTCGTGATGATGATGATGGTAGTGGGGGTGGTGGTGGTCGTGTTGATGATGATGAAGATGATGATGGTAGTGGGGGTGGTCGTGATGATGAGGATGATGGTAGTGGTCGTGAGGATGATGATGATGATGATGGTAGTGGGGGTGGTCGTGATGACGATGATTCAAATATCATAAAAATTATGTCGTGGAATTTTCAATAATGCACTATTAATTGGAGGTAAAAAATAAAAATAAAATAAATTAAGTAAGAATAAAATGATGAAGTAATAAAAAAAATAATGTAATAATAATAACTAGAATGGTATTAAATAATATTATCACTCTTAATGATAATGAAATCAAGAGAGAGAGAGATGAGAGAGAGTCAATAGTGATGACAGTGTGTTTGCTCAGGGAATGTCGTTATTTGAAGTTTCATAGAATATTAAAGTATTTATAAATGTAGAAATAGAAATGATAATAGTATAAAAAAAAATATTTGAAAATAAGAAGAAATATGAAAAAATATCTTTATTGGGATATACTATAAAACTGTTGATAGTAATAATAATGATTTGAATTTAATATTTTTAAATTTTACTATTAAAAATAAATAATCATGGTTTGGATTGTGGCATAAAAGTATAAATAAAGTAATAAAAACTAAAATGGTGTCAATAAATTAAATTAAATTAAATTAATGATAATTTCTATGAGGATAGAGTGGCGAATGAGTCGATTTGTTTGGGGTGCAGTGCAAAACTATACAATTCCATGAAATCATATTAAAAATAATAAAAAAATTATTATACAACTGTTAACCAATTAAATAAAATATGCTATATTGCATTAACAATTAAAATTTTTTAGAGTGGATGTGCAAAACCCATATTGTAAATGCTGCAGAATTACATTTAGGCCACATATGTGTTGTAATAAAATAAAAAATGAAAATATTATTTAGCAAACATATTTCAATTTGATTTTTATATTAAACAAGAAGTACATTTGATCACAAATAATTAAAAATAGGTGTAACATTTTTAAGTTCTGTCATATCACACTCAGAGCTTGCAAATCAATTACGGGCGGTGTAGCTTTTCATGAAATTAACATAACTCGACTCTAATAATCATCACATTTTATTATTTTGTATTTGATACAAATACATACTAAATATTGTATACCCAACTTTTTTTAATGTTCCGTTTATTATTTGTGCTTTTATGAATTTCTACCACCGTTAAAATACGAAAACCTTTTGACAAATTATTTGTTTAAAGTCCGAAAATTATTTCTAAGAACTTTTATTGGTCACCATAGACATTCGAGTTTTTAAAAATAGACGGTTTAAAAATTGTTATCCAAAATATGGACCAAAAACAAATTGTTCCATTTTTCAATTAACACCTTGTAACACCAAAGCCCCATTTTTCCACCTACCCGCCTACACACGTGTGCATAATCACATGCAAATGACATCGTGGCGATGGCCAAGGCACAAGCTGCGTGCCATTATGGCTTTCCAAGTCTCGATTCAACGAGCGTTTTGCCACGCTTTCAAATCTCAGTTGTTTTTCAAACTTTTGAAATTCATCCAGATTTCATTCAGACATCATGTATACACCTATCACTCACTTCTGTATCACCAAAAACTTGAATTTCGAAAAATTCTTCTTCCGATCCTTCTAACCATTACCACCATAATCTTCACCACCACCACAACTTTCACTATCCTTTTTATAATAATCTACATCATCATCCTCATAATCATCCTCATCATCTTCATAATCACCACTCAACATCCTCATCATCTTCAAAACCACAACCACAATCACCCCCCCCCTTCCACCCACAAACCACCAGGTCAAAGTGCTCTACATGCACAACCTGATGCTTCAGACGAGCGAAGAGACCATAGCGAAGTTGTGTGCCGAGGTGCTGGGCAGGCTGGACGGAGTGGAGAAGGTGAAGAAGACAGAAGACTACGCCTTCGTGCACTTCCAGGAGAGGGAAGATGCCGCCAAGTGTATGGAGGCGCTTAAAGGTGGGAGTTGTTGTTGTGGTTGTTGTTGTTGAGAGGGGGGTTTGTTGTTGTGGTTGGGGGGGGAGGGGTGTTGTTGTTGTTGGGGGGGGGGGGGGGTTGTTGTGGTTGTTGTTGGAAGGGGGTTGTTGTTGTGGTTGGGGGGGGGGGGGTTGTTGTTGTTGGGGGGGGGGGGGGGTTGTTGTGGTTGTTGTTGGAGGAGGGTTGTTGTTGTGGTTGGGGGGGGTTTGTTGTTGTTTTTGGGGGAAGGGGGTTGTTGTTGTGGTTTTTGTTGTGGTTGTTGTTGGGGGGGGGGTTGTTGTTGTGGTTGTTGTTGGGGGGGGTTGTTGTTGTGGTTGTTGTTGGAGGGGGGTTGTTGTTGTGGTTGTTGTTGGGGGGGGGGTTGTTGTTGTTGTGGTTATTGTTGCGGGGGGGGGGGGGGGGGTGGGGTTGTTGTTGTGGTTGTTGTTGGGGGGGGGGATTGTTGTTGTGGTTGTTGTTGGGGGGGGGTTGATGTTGTGGTTATTGTTGGTGGAGGGGAGGTTGTTGTTGTGGTTGTTGAGAGGGTTGTTGTTGTGGTTGTTGTTGTTGGGGGGGGGGGGTTGTTGTTGTGATTGTTGTTGGGGAGGGAGGGGGTTGTTGTTGTGGTAGTGGTGAAGATGTTGTAGTGTTGAGGATGTTGTAGTTTTCAAGATGTTGTGGTGTGGAAAATGTTGTTCTAGTGATGAAGTTGTATTGGAGATGTTGTAGTAAGGAGTTGGGAGTGGTGAAGTTTTTGTAGTAAGGATGTTGTAGTGTCGAAGATTTCGTTGGAGTGAACATATTTTTTAGTGCTTAAATTGTAATTTTTGTGTGGTTATTAAAGTTGTTGGTTGCAGTGGTAGTTATTGTTGTTTTTGCTTTTTGTGGTTGTTGTAGAATTGACTAAGCTTTAGTGTGGCGGTTAAGTAGTCATGTGGTAGATTTGATTGTGCTTTGTAAACTATGTATTGTTGCAATATGTGTGCTGGAGTGATTAGTGATGATAGTAATAGTACCAACTAACAGTCATAGTAATAGTTTTGACCTCCAAAGGTCAAAACGTGGACGGGTCAAACATCGAAATAGCCTGGTCAAAACCGCCCAAGAAGGATGAAAACAACAACAACAACATCAACAACAACAACAGTAGCCAAATGGTTCCGACAAAGGTGGGCTAGAATGTTCTATGTGTTTGGGTGGGAAGAGGAGGTTGAGAGAGGATGAAAATGTGATTGTATTGACAGATGGATGTATGGATGGATGTGTTTGAGAGCGGATGGATGAATGGTTGGTGTATGAATTGATCGATGGATGAATGGCTCAACTTCAAAACGGGTGTTGATTCACGAGTGAATTTATGGATATACTATTTGAAAAATCCTAAAATACTTTTAAAAAAAAGAAACTTTAAAAGGAGTTGTAAGCAAAAACACATTGGAAACATCTGAAAAAATAAAATAACAGCGTGAAAAAGTGTGATCTAGGACCAATATTAAAAACCATTAAAAAATTATTATTGTTTTTATTATTCCTATTATTAATTAAGGATATTTTAATTCAATCAAACATATGTAGGGGGTGTTGGGGCTTGCAAGTTGAGACGTGTACTTGAGAGTGTAGCAACAACTAATTTACTAATTTTATAACTATTAATTCATTTTAATTGGTTTAATTAATGGTAATTGTGTATAGGTAGTCAATTAGTCTAAAGCCTTTATTTACTGGGTTGGTTTATAAATAAATTTGTTTTTCCCTCATTTTAATTGTGTTCGTTAACTTCCATTATCATTATCATTACTTACTATCACAAGTATAACTATCATCAAGATCATAATTGTTAATATAAATGCTGGTATCATTATCATCATCATTGCTATCATCATCAGCATCAGCATCGTCATCATCATCATCGATGTGTGGCTCAATACGGGATGACATTATTTATAAGGTGCCTAATTAGAGATGATAATGAGCTGAGATCTGAATATTTTGTCATTTGAGGCGATGATGATGATGATGGTGGTAAGGATGATAGTAGTGATGGAGATGGTGATGATGAAGGTGGTGATTTTTGAGAGGATGATAATGATGTTGGTGATTGCTTCGAAATTTTGAACAATGGTGACAAGAATAATGGTTTGGTGGATTTTAACAACACTACTATCAGCATCAACCGAATACTGCAATCGTCAGTAACTCCACCATCGAATTTTTCCAGAATTATCATCGTTTTTATCATTTTCACAACTACTACATCGCCCTCATCTTCATCACCACAACCCTCAACATCACTTTAATTCAACTACTAGCAGATTCTATCAAAAATAACAAAAACAATAATTAAATTATAGTTATTTAAAAATAGTAATTTATTCAGCAAAAAAACAGTATTAGTCATAACGAGATTGGCTAGAGGCTGCTTTCTTAATCACTTGAAGGGGCATTCCACAATCATCTTATCATCTTATACAAACATTATATAGTAATGCTAGAAAAATACAAATAAATTAAAAATTATTAATATGGTACTAATTTTCGCAAAATTTTTTTACAACCTAATAATTAAATATATAGGTATTTAAATAAAAATAAAATTTATTTAAATTTTATTATTAATCTTACTGAATTACTTAGGCGCTCTACTTGAACCCTGGTGGCTACCTTACCACTGGAGCCATTCTCTTGCCCCAGACCTGCCCAAGGTTTTATCATTATTATTATTGAAAGTTTCATCAATTTTATTTAATTTATTTATTTATTATTTTTGCAAATCCAACTGACAATATTACAAAAATGTAATTAAACCTCACAAGAGATTGCTTTTAACTCGTGAAAAATCAAAAATATTAATTTTTTTAAAGAATTGTCAAGTATTAATTTGATAAAAAAAGTAATAATCATGAAAAATTATTTAGCGCGAAAGAGAGTTCTAAAAAGAGTTCGAAGGAGGCTGGGAGGGGGAGGGTGAGAGGGGCGGGTGGCCTGGGTAGGATTTATTCAAGGTCACCCTCGGTCAAGAGGGGAGCTATGCAGGAGGTAATTGTGGGTGGAGGGGGGGGGGGAGGGGGTAGGGAAGAGGGGGGAGAGAAGGGGGCGGGGTTGAAGTGGTCGAAGTATTTTTTATACTTTGGTGGGAATTTAAATTGTGTGGGTGATGTGGAAACCATATTTTCCATTTTAAAGTTTCGGTCGAAATGATTTCGAAATGGGGTTAATCCTTTTGTTCATAATAAACTTTAAACACCACAAAAACCAATATCATTATCATCATCATCATCTCATTCATTAACATCATAATGATCATTACCACAACCCATTTATTTCTTTCATTCCTCCTTCTCCTCCTTCTTTCCATCCCTCCCTCGCTCAAAAAGGTGCATAGTAATACATCAAGTCGCTTATGCATTTCTCAATTTTAAAAAGCCATTCTTCAATTAGCACCACGACTAAAAGTTAATTCGATTAAAAAGGACATGAAAAGCGAATCAATTAGAGTCTGTTGCTACCTTGAAAGCCATCTAAAATACTTTTTTGTATATTACATAATATACTTTAAATATTTTATGTATTATTACCTAATTAATATATTGAAATATAATCTATTATATATTTTTATATCTATATTTAAAACAATAAAATAAAATCATTCCATCAATGCGTCCCATGTAATTCCAATCGGCAACGCTTGCACGTGTGGTCGTAATGGCGCTGTTAAGTCAATTAGAGACGGAGCCTTACCCTTCCAGAGCAGACCCCTTTAAAAGGCGTTTTAGTTTATTGCGAGTTGTTTTCTTTCTTTTATTTAACTATCCTTCTTTCTTTTCACCTATCTCTCCATCCATTCTTTTACTCACCCACTTTTTATCCCGCGGTAAATTCATTTTATTTTTATTTTACTTAGCAGCTCAACTATCAATTCATTCAGTATTATTTCAGTCATATGCTATCCTTTTTTAGTTCAAGTATACCAGCTTGTCCCTTCAAACTTCAATTTATCTGCAGATTCACTGACCTACTTTTTCTCTGTTTTTCTTTGACTTCATCTATATTCTTTCCTGTTAGTCCCTTCACCCACTCCACTACCCTTCCGCCCCACTCCTACCCATCCACTGAACACCCCCCCCCCCCCTCAGTTCAAAAACATAGCCCCCTTCAGTGAGGTAGCCCTTCCAAACCACCTCTTCTACAAAGCACCCGTTCTCAAACCTGCTACCCAGGTATATAATTTCAACTAAAAGTAAAATCAGATATATAAAAAATATTTAACCGTTTTAAAAATATGATTTTGAATAATTTTGACGTTAATTACTTCAAATTGAAATCAGGCATTGCTTGAGTACTGCATTAATAGAGGGTGGTCGATGCCCGAGTACAAGGTACCAATGACCCAGTTATTAATTATTGTTAAATTATTAGTATTAGTATTTGTGAATGAGTACTTTGAAACGTAAAGAATCCTTAAGTGGCTATCCTATCAGTAATACTGAATATTATTGATACAAGTTTTGATTTTAAAGAATTAAAAAATTGCTTTTATTATTCGAAGATGAGTGACATCAGCGGCGTAGAGGACAACAAGGAAACTGTCCAACACATTGCTGAGGTTAGTGTCACATTTTGTGTATATTGAAATGTAATTTATATTAAATAAATACCATATTTTAATGTTATTTTAAATATTTATTGTTATAAGAATCTATTTATAACTTTACATGACGTCAAAGTTTACTTCGGAGTGCTTACTTGAGGATAAATTCTTTGGTGACTACATCATTTCAAACTGGCCAACTCTTTGCAAATCAAAATGAAATTAAACAGTTTACCTTATTATGATGCTGATAATAGTTTTGATGATAACGATGACAGTTATTTTAATATCAATAAGCAAGGTTTAGAAAATTATTATATTATTCACTAAGTATAATTATAGTTATATATTATCATTTTAAATAACTTATTTTTCATTATTGTTATTTACTTATTTATAATTATAATTTGTAACCTATTTATTACCATTCATTCATCTCCAGGCTGTCATTCCGATCTTTCCGAACCTGACTTTCCAGCCGTCTCCACTGTGCAGGAGTGGCGAAGAGGCCATTCACTTCGCCGCCTTCAACGCATACAAGCAGCTGAGTGAGTCTTCGTGGGGGTGCCTTGTAGTGGTGTTTTAGCATCGTTTTAGGATTGTTTTGTAGATATTTTTTGGGTATTTTCAAAGTTTTTCGAGTGCTTTCAAGATTTTTGATGTGTTTTCAAATTTTTTTTGGGTATTTCCAAGGTGACTTGGGGTGGCCGATTGGGATGGTTTTAGAGTGGATTATGTTGTGGTTTTTGAAATTAGTTTGTGCTGATGAAATTTCGTGGTTTTGTGTTTTTTTAATGATAAGTTGAATGAATATGATGGATGAATTTTCAAAGCCATAATAAAAACTATAATAATAAGAAAACTTTATTTATCATTACAGACGATGCCAACCCAATGCCACTGACATTTTTCCAGCCTCCACATCTTTTCCAAAACACTCATCTTTTTCCACCAGGGGGCCAATTCATGCTGCCTCCGCCAGTGCCCCACCAATTCATTCAATCCAACCAACCACTCTTCTTCGCCCCTTCTCCACCAACCCCTTTCAACCACCATCACCAGCAACAACCACAGCAACAACAGAACAACGCTAACATGTGCAACAATATAACTGTTAATAACAACAACAGCAACAGCGGCAACAGCAATGGAACAACTACACCACAGCCACAACAAGCACCAACTCCAGTACTCTTCAACGGACAGACTTACTTAGGCTACACACAAATGGATGTCAGCGGAAATTGCGAATATCAAACACAAATGGAAGTGCAACAAGGCGACAACAACTACCACAACAACAACCATAATGGTGGTAGCCACAACTACCACAACAACAACGCCAACAATTTGTATGCCTGCAACTTCATCTTGCCTCTTCAGCCTATGCCTTTCACTGGTGAGAGAAATGTTGGAGTTGACGTTGTTTTTGCAGTATTTGATGTAGTTGTAGTGGTTGTTGCAGTATTTACTCAAAAACCTTCACTACATTGCTTGTTACTTTATCAATATAAATTATAAATATTTATTATTATTATTATTATTATTCTCTAAAACTCCTTTCCCAACCTTCCACAGTTCCTTTCATGTGAATCTTCCCGAAGACGAAAATGCAGTCAGACCAGCAATAATTTACATAATATATTTATTATATATTCTACGTGTTAAATTTTGTTATATTTTATCTTTTTAGCTTTTTTAACGCCACTTAATATTTTATTTTCAAAACTTTAATTAATAACCATTTAAAAAATTGTTTTGGATGTTTAAATATGTATTTTAACATGTATTTAATGTGGTTTAGTTTCTTTTCTACTAGATGCGTTTGTATTTAGTGCTATTCATTGCGAAAAAACGCTTTCGTTAAGCCATTTTATCTACAAGCAGACGAACTTGTTGAAAAGGCGCCATGTTTACGACACTGAAAGAAATTCACTTTTCATGAAAATGTGCCAAAAGTGATAATATCAGTAATTACAAAAGTGAATTTCTTCAGATATCTGAGTAGAATTTCCCAAATTTAATATTTATTCACTTGTTGTTTTATTCTAGCTGATTTATTATTTTTTATTGTTATTTATAGTATTGAATAAGCAATGGTTGAAAACGTGGGGTTGAAGAAGTTCAGTTTCTTATTGTATAACTATATTTTAATTCTTTAAAACATGAATTTCCATCAATGCATTCACAAACCTTTCATTCCACCCATCTCTCCAAATAATTTATTTTTGTTTGATAGAATGCTTCAAAGCACCTGAATGTAATTCAATTCACCATTTTTATCGTCTTTTCGAACATCACTCCTCTTCAAGGAGCTTTCTCGCAAGTTTTAAACTGTTCCATCAAACTTCACAGCATCCTTCCCATTCCACAGGCACATATCAACCATAACATATCAGTGTTTCCTTCTATCCAACTCACCAAAAACAACACATCAACATATCAATTATTCATTTCTCGTTCGCGCCTTTGCTTCCATACCACATACCTCTGTTCCATACTGCAACCCGGCAAGTGTCCACAGCAGACGACTTTCTCCCTGCATACGCCATTTTGCATCGTTTTGCCGCCCCTCTCTTTACACGCGTTTTCCAACATTTACCTTTCAAACTTGCATAATAAGATACAACTATATAATATGTAAAATTAGACACAAATATTTATAGGATAAAAATCACATAAAAAAGATAAAAATTAAAAACAAATAAAAATACATGGAAATAATTTGAGAGGTATTTTGTTCCCACATTTCACAATGCGCAGATGAACTGCTCCAAACTCACTGCAGCATAAGTTGTACTGCATGAGCTAGGCGTGAGTACTTTGCCTTGTCGCATCTCTGCACTTGCTATATATATATAAAAAATTATGTAAAAAAATATTTTAATATTTTGAGGTAAAAAATTGTAGATATGATAGATGGTGTTTAAAATAGGATTAGGATGTGTGTTTGTATGCGTTTGTGTGTATGTGTGTGTGTGTGTGTGTGTGTGTGTGTGTGTGTGTGTGTGTGTGCTTGTGTGTGTTTGTGAGTGTGTGTTTGTAAGTGTGTGTTTGTGAGTGTGTGATTGTGAGTGTGTGTTTGTGAGTGTGTGTTTGTGAGTGTGGTGTTAAGTGTCTGCAGGTATGAAGTGTGTTTTTTTGACCTTCAACGCTAGATGGGTCCTTGAAAACTATCATATTATTTTTTTATTATTCTCTTTGTGTAAATGTTGTTGTTATTGTTGTTGTTCTTATTGTTTTTCCAAGAATATTTAATGAATTTAATGGAAATGAATGTTAAAAATTAGTCTTTATATTAGAAAAATAAAAATATTAATGTCAAAATAAAAATCTTTTCACCAAAAGCATAATAATATTTAATAATTATTAAATTTATTCATTTATTTTTTATTTAAATAAAAGTCAAGCATTAATACTTTATTTTATAGGTGACACTTCAATTGAATTTTTCGCATTGAGCGCTCTTATATGTCTGTATCAGAATTATGAATTCATAAATGCATCATAATGCATGAATTCATAATGCATCATAATGCATGAATTCATAATGCATCATAATGCATGAATTCATAATGCATCATAATGCATGAATTCATAATGCATAAATGTATGAATTCATAATGCATCATAATGCATTATGAATTCATAATGCATCATAATGCATGAATTCATAATGCATCATAATGCATGAATTCATAATGCATAAATGTATAAATTCATAATGCATCATAATGCATGAATTCATAATTCATAAATGCATGAATTCATAATGCATCATAATGCATGAATTCATAATGCATCATAATGCATGAATTCATAATGCATAAATGTATGGATTCATAATGCATGAATTCATAATGCATAAATGTATGGATTCATAATGCATCATAATTCATGGATGAATGCATCAGAATCATCACGAGCTAGGTGTAAGAAAGAGGTAATACCCCGAAATATATGTGAAATGAATTGCAAGTCGTTTGGTTTGCTTGGCGCTTTTTTGCTTTAGTTTTGAGAAGTTGAAATGTTGCCTTGTGTTTTTTTTATACTTTTTGAGTTCACACATAATGAACCAACAACTCTAATGAATGTTCAACTACTACTACAACAACAACTACACAGTATACCAAATTGAAACATACCAACAACTGGACCATAAAATCAAAACACTTAGAAAAAAAAACAAAAAAAAAACAATTTATCTATAAAATACACCACACAACAAAAATATTACAACAACAACAAAACTACTACAACGACTTCAAATTCCGTCCGTTAGTTTTTATTTCAAATATTTTTCTATGCAATATTAACCTTTTGTGTGCCTTTTTGCAATTTTACAAACAAAAAAAACATTTAGTTTGTTATGAAAAATATTTCTTGTACGCCATATAATCGCTTGTTCAAAAATTTTTCCAAAGTTTAAACTATAATAATTATTTTACATTTTTAATGACCCTTTAACCTAAATTCTGCAAGTTCATGGTTGAGAGAAGAAGGTTAAGAGAAAAATCGTCACACAAAAATAATATAAACTATCCTTTTCTTATTTGAATTTTCGTCCAAAGCCATATTTTAATTATATTTTTTTAACTATAATATGTGAAAAATATGTATTCAAATTATTGCTTTTTTATTAATTATAATTAGATATATTTTTATTCCTATCTCAAAACTCTATTTCAAAATTATTAAAGTACTTTTTATTTAAATTCATATTTTTTTACAACTTAAAATGCATAAAAAATATTTTTCGAACATTTATTTTCTGTATCAGAGTAGCCTTCTAAATACTTTTTTCATGCCATTATGCCATTACTACTTTGAGTGTATAGGTTAGTATTACTTTTCAGCAGTTCCTTTTCTTGCGAATTTGAATAAAATGCAATGGTTTTACATTTATTTAATGGGGAAATAAAAATGATCACAATATTTATATTTTTTATTTTACTAATTTAGTACACTCATCCATCCAAGAAAAAGTAAAAGCTCCAAAACTAACAAAACATTCTCAATAAAAATAAAAGACATTCCAGCGAATCTCAAACTTCAGACTCCAATGCATCTCTACCACCCTCTCTTTTCCGCTTTTCTCTTTTCCGCTTATTTCTTTTCCGCTCTTCTGTTTTTCTTCCACTCCTTCCCGAAGCACCCATTGTTCAATCCTTAATTCCTTCTCTACTCACTTAAAGGCAGGAGCCTTGTACTTCACGCCGACAAAACACTGCAACGTGACATACACAACGAAAAAGACACCGACAATGGTAAGAGTGCTGAGGAGAACATACGAGAAAAGCATTCTAACGAGCATGATCGGTTGATGATCGGCCCCTGTCGCTGCTTTGAAGCAGAGAGTGGTGTCTTTGAGGCCTGTATGGAAGCCTGAAATCATTTCGTCGGGACATAGTTTGCATTCCTGTTTGGGGCGGTTGAAGTTGGGGTGTTGAAGAATGGGGGAAAAGATGGTTTTGAGGGTGTTTTTGTGGTTTAAGTCGTAGTGTTGGATGCACAAGAAGGGTTACTTTGATGGGAAAAAGGTTTTGAGCAAAAAAAGCAGAGCAACAACAACAACAACATCCAACCCACCGCGCGTCCTCGCTCGTCCTGGTAGGAATCCAACGGGCACGGAGAGCAAGGACCCGCTCGGGAGTTCGCCTTGTAACTGCCAACACCACACGGCACGCACATCGAACCGATCGACCTGAACACCTTACGGGAACTATTATCGCCACCAGCGCCATCAAGCGCCTCTACCCTGATCACGCCGCTGACGACGTCTTGAAGGGAGACCTCTTCAACGGGAATGAAAACGTTGTAGTCGTTGTTATCGTCGACGTGGTATTCGGGAACGACACCTAGGCGGTCTCGGAGCGGGTCGGTCCAGTGGTGTTGGTCGTTGGAAGGGTGTTTCAGCGCCTTTATGAGCTTGTAGCCCGCTGGACACGTCTCGAAGAATTCTTGTTCGGTGAGCGCCTTGCTGAGCGGAAGGGCGCTGATGAAGTCCAGCCTGGAAACCTCGGCGTGGATGCTTCCGAGGAATCTGTGTTGGCGGTGAAATTATGGGGAAATTATGGGGGAATTAGAGTGAAATTATGGGAAATTATGGGGAGGTTTTTGTTTTCTGATTATAATTTATGTAACAAATCGAAAAATTTATTTTGACTGCTTCAATTGTTTCACATCTCAACTAATTATTTGATAAATTTTTTCCGTCATAATCATTACACATTATCACCATCTTCACCCTCACTACACACCATCACTACCACCATCACCACTACCATCACTACCACCATCATCATCATCATCACCACCACTACCATCATCACCACTACCACCATCATCAACACCACCATCATCAACACCATCATCATCATCACTCACTCTAGAGCCTGGTGCCGATTTGACATCAAGGAAAATGCGGTCAACCTTTGAAACTTAATGCGACTACTTGCGTGAATCTGTAGCATTTGTCGTGGAGGGGTACCTCATTATATCGCTTAAGTGGCCATTTTAATTAATTAAACAAATATGAATTATTATGAAAGATTATATTAAAAACAAAAATTTAATTTATTTCAAACAATTAAATTATTGTCTTTAGTATTATTTTCTTAACTTAATATTAAATAATTTTTAGTATTAATTTATTGAATTAATATTAAATATTTATTAACTCAAGGATCTAATCCACAAACCTTTTCCTTCGCATGGATGGATTTGACGATGCCCATCTTCAAGAGTTTGCTCTCGACCATCACTGACGCATTATCCACCTTCAGATCCAAACATATGGGATGCAGTAAGCCATACTGACACTCTGTGTGGTGACAATTATTGTGGTGTTGGGGTGGTTTGTGAATGTTCTTTGATGTTATTAGTGAATTTTGTCTTAATTTAATGTTTATTATTTTTAATATTAATTAAAATGTTATTATTAATGGTTATAAT
Source organism: Piscicola geometra (assembly GCA_943735955.1). Taxonomy (NCBI): domain Eukaryota; kingdom Metazoa; phylum Annelida; class Clitellata; order Hirudinida; family Piscicolidae; genus Piscicola; species Piscicola geometra. Next base: position 6,019,395 of record OX030965.1, on the reverse strand, counting down.
TATCCTATTAGTAATTATTATTATTGTAATAACCTTATCGTTATATAATTTTATATAATTGATGCTTTGGTGTAGAATTTCAGTGGAATTTAAATTCATGTTCCGTTTTTACCGTGTCTAGCATCAGAACCACACATCATGTGATAGAAGGCGGAAGACATTTGCTTCAAAAGACTCACCTTTAATGCGTTTATAGAAAGTCATTTAAAATAAATAAAAGATATTTAAAATAAACACTTTTTAATATATGAAAAAGTTTTGAATCGTAAATTATATCTTTAAAAAAAACGAAAAATACCACCATTCTCTTTCCAAAACTATCCATCACTAAACTCCCGTTTCAACACCCACAAACCCGTTCATTTTCACCAACCTTTTCGTGACATTTGCCTTTAGTCCTGAAGAAGAGCGGATACTCGAGTTGGAGGGATGGAAAGGTGTAGACGAGGAGGTGGATGGACGCCACCTTCCACTGGTCGTCGCTTAGGAGGATCACGCACGTGTACACGCCCGTGTAGAAGGCCCTCGCGTCTGTGATCTGGTGGTTGGAAACCCGATCGGAAAGAAGCTTTTAAACCAGATTGTAGAGATATTTGTAACCCAATTTTAAAAAGGGTTAAGTGAAGAAACTTTTTTTCAATGAACTGAAGCCAATTAAATTTCATTGCCCACTTAAGTTATTATCACTAATTATAGATTAATCACATGCAAATTGAGGCGTTCATCAACGGTGAATCTGAAGCCCTCAGAACTCATCTTCGTAACCATGACACCCTTCTCGTCCTTCCAAAAGCCTCTGACGATCTGCGAGGAGATTTCATCTTTGTCGCTCTGGTGCATTTCTTCTGGGAGACAAGAGATGCTGAGGTCGGTGTTTTCCCTGACGCAGAAATGGCGGGCATCTTCGTACGAGGTGACGTTCAAGTTCAACAATTCTTTTTCTTTTCCCTCCCCCATCTCTTTCGGCGCACTAGTGCCTACAGACATTGCAATGGCAAGGAGAAGGTGGAGTTGCGACTGCATTGTCTTTTAATTTGAGAGGTTTAAAGGTGTGGAAAATAGTTGGGTTCTAGGACTGTAGCAGGAAGATTTTAACTGAAGATTTTCGATGAGAAATTCATGAAAACTGTTTTTATCGATCATATTTTATTGACACAATTCAGCTTTATATGTAAGTTTTCTACTTTTATTTTTATTTTAGACATTGTGACGTTTCATAGTCAACCTATTGACAGCTTAGGAATTAAAAGTTTTAATTTATAACTTTTTAAATAATATAATCTATAATATAATTTATACTTTTTTCCGTCTCTCAATGACCCATTAAAAACTCTTTTTTCCGCCATATTAGTTCATATAGTGAAGGTCCCTTCACCATGCCTATGCTATCTTTTCAGAAAGTCTCACACATCAATTTATTCTTCATGTCGACGTTCTCAGTTGTGAAAAGTCGTCTGCACTTTCTTGTATGAACTCTTTATGTAAGATCAAAAAGTTTGTCATATTTTAATTATGGTGGTTTTTAAAGATAATTTATGGCTTTTAAAATAATATATGAATGCAACTAATCTTCCTACTTATACTATTTAAAGTATTTTCAAATTTGAGTAACACTATTTGAAATATTTATATTTTTATGTAACTACAAAGATAAATTGTTGAGCTCAAATCCACTCAACAAGTTCTTCTTTCATTAGAAGTGCCTCTTGCATAACGGTGACTGAAATAAAATTATTAGCTTATTTGATGAAATTAATTATTCAAATAAAAATTTAATTTTGAAATAACTAAATAAATCGCATTTAAATATTTTACATTTAAAAAGAAAATATTTTCTCTAAATATTTCATGTAGAAGTTTAGGCCAGCCCTGACTTTTAGCAAAATGTCTGGTTCTAATGTTGCTTAGGTTAAAGCGAAAGAATATATTTAGTCGAAAGTTTTAATTGTATGGAGTGATTTCAAATAAATTTAGAAAATAAGGTCTTTTATTCAACCCTTCTTCATCCATCTTGATTTGCCACTTTATTTAACGTTTAACCCACAAATCCAGGTATGAAAGTTCTCTATTTTCAGCCTAAAAATTGTTTTGAATTAAAATATATTTAGTGATCATACTTAAAATATTTTATTTATTTTATTTGAAAGATCAAATTCAAATTGAACTTAATTTACTATGTTGTTAATCTTTAATGTTAATGGGTTAAATCACAATGGGTAAAAGTAAAAAGTGGCATTCCCCAAGGATCAGTCTTGGGTCCATTATTATTTGTTTTATTTATCAACGATCTGCCAGAGAGAATGAGTTCAAATATATTTATGTACGCTGATGATTGTAAAATATAGCAGCAAATTAATGAAAAAGAGGACCAAACAAAGCTACATGAAGATATAAACAAAGTAGTGGAATGGAGTCTGCAATGGGACCTCAGACTTCATCCACACATAATTTCTGTCATAAATGTAAACTATTGCAAATATACAGAAATAAAAAGGAAGAAAGAGTTTATTCTATGCAGGATTATGAAGATGGTGAAGTTGCTTTAGAGAGTGAAGAGTACCAAAAAGACCTTGGTGTAATTATAGACAAGAATTTGAAATTCGATATTCACATACAAAAGCAAGTAAATAAAGCTAACCAAATAATAGGACTAATAAGAAGAATGTTTAAATTTATTGATATAAAAACATTTAGATTATTATTTAAAGGTATAGTTAGGCCCCATCTAGAATACCTTAGCAGTGTATGGAGTCCTTCATTGAAAAACAAATTGACTGCATAGAAAATGTCAAAAGAAGGGCCACTAAAATGCTTCCTTATCCCAAAGACAAGACTTATAATGATAGACTTAAAGCTATTAAATTACTGAAGACTTCGAGGGGACATGATCGAAACCTATAAAATACTTAATAATAAATATGACAGTAAAATAACAGAAGATATTTTACACTTAATACAAGGCCATCAAGGGGAAATTCACTAAAACTATCCAAAAAAGACAAGAAATTTTTTTTATACACAAAGAGTGGTAACAGTTTGGAGTAGCTTGCCTGATGAGATCGTAAAAGCTGAAAATACAGATAAATTTAAAATAAAACTAGATAAATACTGGGAAAACCATCCCATGATGTATAACTATAAATTCGATTTTGACATAATAATAAAAAATTAATGTATATACATACACATAAATATTTTTTTATATAATTATAATTATTTTATACTTATTAATTATTTTTCTGATGTTTATTCATTTATTATATATATGCAATTTATATATATGTGTATATGCATGTGGTTATATAAATTTTTTAAATTTTTTAAATAATAAATAACCATTATAGAGGTCAAAAGATATGTGTGGTTTTTAACTCCCTAAACTAAACTTCAAAAGCTCAGATTTATAGTCTTATAATCAACTCCTTTTTTTTGGCAGTGGAGCAATACAGATTCACAATGAGCCACCACCCTCCCATGTCGGCCGTTAGGGGCCTCACAGCTGCAGGCAGCACAGATATTCGTGAGTACCTTGCTTCACTTTTAACTTTACAGTTTTAAAACTTCACTTTATGCATTTAAGATAACTGATTGATGCCAGTATTTGAAAGATAAGTTTTAATTTATTAACTTTTAAATTATTTCAAATAAAAGTGTTAAAAGAATGTATTATTTTATTCCCACAGGAACACTTCCCACAAATTCAAATGACTTGGCCTCCCTATTCGAGTGTCCGGTCTGCTTCGACTACGCCCTGCCGCCCATCATGCAGTGCCAGAGCGGCCACATCGTCTGCTCGAACTGTCGTCCCAAACTGCAATTCTGTCCGACGTGCCGCGGCGCCCTCGGGAACATCCGCAACCTCGCGATGGAAAAAGTCGCCTCTCAAGTTCTATTCCCGTGCCGCTACTACACGAACGGCTGCGACGCCACACTCCCGCACACGGACAAGACGAGTCACGAGGACGGATGCGAGTTCCGACCGTACAATTGCCCGTGCCCGGGCGCCTCGTGCAAGTGGCAGGGCACCCTCGAGCAGGTGATGACGCATCTGCTGCAGCAACATAAAAGCATCACTACCCTGCAAGGTTTCTGTGTGTGTGTGTGTGTGTGTGTGTGTGTGTGTGTGTTTGTGTGTGTGTGTGTGTGTGTGTGTGTGTGTGTGTGTGTGTGTGTGTGTGTGTTTGTGTGTGTGTGTGTGTGTGTGTGTGTGTGTGTGTGTGTGTGTGTGTGTGTGTGTGTGTGTGTGTGTGTGTGTGCTGTCGTCATCATTATTATAACCATAATTTTTTTGTTTTTTCCATAACACACAACATTAAGACACCACACCACACCTAACTACAAACACACTCACATCAAACCAAATCCCTCCCTACCACAGCCCAATATAACCACACCCTACCAAATCAAACCCATTGCCCACACCACACCACCAACCTCCACCCAACCCACCAACCAACCTCCACCCACACCACAGGCGAAGACATAGTCTTCCTTGCGACGGACATAAACCTGCCCGGCGCGGTCGACTGGGTGATGATGCAAACGTGCTTTGGCCACCACTTCATGCTGGTGCTGGAGAAGCAGGAAAAGTCGGAGGGGAATCAACTCTTCTACACCATCGTACAACTCATCGGAACCAGGAAACAAGCAGAGAGTTTTGCTTATAGGTATCGTGGGGGTTTTGGTGGTTTGGGTGGGTTTGGGGAGTGGGGAGAAGTGGTGTGGGTGGTAATAGAGTAGGGGTGTAGTGTGGGTCGATGGTTTAATGAGATGATTTGACGATTACCTTACAAACACCAACCACAACCGCTAACTAACCAACTCCCACATCTACCCACCAACCAACTACCACATCCAACCACCAAACACCACCACATCCAACCACCAAACACCACCACATCTACCTACCAACCACTACCACATCTACCCACCAACCACCACCACATCTACCCACCAACCACCACCACATCCAACCACCAACCACCACCACATGCAACCACCAACCACCGCCACATCTAACCACCAAACACCGCCACATCCAACCACCAAACACCACCACATCTAACCACCAAACAACACCACATCCAACCACCAAACACCGCCACATCCAACTACCAACCACCACCACATCCAACCACCAACCAACTCCAACATCTACACACCAACCACCGCCACATCCAACCACCAACCACCACCACATCCAACCACCAAACACCAGCACATCCAACCACCAAACACCGCCACATCTACCCCCCACCAACCACACAGACTCGAGCTGAACGGCCACAAGCGACGTCTCACGTGGGAGGCCACTCCACGCAGCATCCACGACGGTGTGCAGTCGGCGATCAACAGCTCTGACTGCCTCGTCTTCGACACCAATGTAGCCAGACTGTTCGCCGATAATGGAAACCTAAGCATTAATGTCACCATCAATATGTGCTGAAGTTTGTGTGTGTTTGTTTGTGTGTGTGTGTGTGTGTGTGTGTGTGTGTGTGTGTGTGTGTGTGTGTGTGTGTGTGTGTGTGTGTGTGTGTGTGTGTGTGTGTGTGTGTGTGTGTGTGTGTGTGTGTGTGTGTGAAGGTCGGTTTATTTGTGTGTTTGAGGTTTGTTTGGGTGGGGGGGGAGTGGTTGTTTGTATGTGTGTCGGGTGGGTTTGTTTGTTTGTGTGTGTGTGTGTGTGTGTGTGTGTGTGTGTGTGTGTGTGTGTGTGTGTGTGTGTGTGTGTGTGTGTGTGTGTGTGTGTGTGTGTGTGTGTGTGTGTGTGTGTGCATGTATTTGTAAATGTATCCTGCTTTTTCTTTACATAAAGTTTTTTCAGTCAACTCTTTCAAATAAATTATTATTGTCTCTAAAATGTGTGTGTAGGTGTGTTTGTTCGTGTGTGCGTGTGTGCGTGTGGGTATGTATGTATGTAATTTGTATAGACATTTAAATGATATATTTATTTATGAGGTTTCATTTTCTTTACAATTAGCGTTAATTAATTAGTTTTATTTAATTAGAACTTTCAGGCCCAAATGTGGAGCGCTTGAAATTTAACTTCTTTCATATCATTAGAACTGTTAGAATCGTGAATTGCAGTCGATTCACCCCATAACCGATTCATCCCTTAAAATAGTTAAAAATTGACTTTATTTTTTTTATAGGTATTTTGCTAAAATAAAATAATAAATTATTTTTTAAATAATGAAAAAAATAATAAAACTATGAATTTTTAATTATATTTAAAATTTTATTTTATATTTAAAATTTTATTTTATATTCAAAATTTTATTTTATATTTAAAATTTTATTTTATATTTAAAATTTTATTTTATATTTACAATTTTATTTTATATTTACAATTTTATTTTATATTTACAATTTTATTTTATATTTAAAATTTTATTTTATATTTAAAATTTTATTTTATATTTAAAATTTTATTTTATATTTGAAATTTTATTTTATATTTAAAATTTTATTTTATATTTAAAATTTTATTTTATATTTAAAATTTTATTTTATATTTAAAAATTTATTTTATATTTAAAAATTTATTTTATATTTAAAATTTTATTTTACATTTAAAATTTTATTTTATATTTAAAATTTTATTTTATATTTAAAATTTTATTTTATATTTACAATTTTATTTTATATTTAAAATTTTATTTTATATTTACAATTTTATTTTATATTTAAAATTTTATTTTATATTTACAATTTTATTTTATATTTAAAATTTTTTTTTTATATTTAAAATTTTATTTTATATTTACAATTTTATTTTATATTTACAATTTTATTTTATATTTAAAATTTTATTTTATATTTAAAATTTTATTTTATATTTGAAATTTTATTTTATATTTAAAATTTTATTTTATATTTAAAATTTTATTTTATATTTAAAATTTTATTTTATATTTAAAATTTTATTTTATATTTAAAATTTTATTTTATATTTAAAATTTTATTTTATATTTGAAATTTTATTTTATATTTAAAATTTTATTTTATATTTAAAATTTTATTTTATATTTAAAATTTTATTTTATATTTAAAATTTTATTTTATATTTAAAATTTTATTTTATATTTAAAATTTTATTTTATATTTAAAATTTTATTTTATATTTAAAATTTTATTTTATATTTAAAATTTTATTTTATATTTAAAATTTTATTTTATATTTAAAATTTTATTTTATATTTAAAATTTTATTTTATATTTAAAATTTTATTTTATATTTAAAATTTTATTTTATATTTAAAATTTTATTTTATATTTAAAATTTTATTTTAAAAAATAAGTCCGTTTTTAACTATTTTAAGGAGTGAATCGGTTATGTGGTGAATCGACTGCATCCCAGAATCGTTTGGTTAACTTTTGAATTTTGACTAAACGTGCATCCATGTGTATGTTAATGATAATGATGATTATAATGAGGATGATAATGATGATGTCACTAAAATATTGCTAATTAAGTTAACTAATTACGTAGAAAATTTAATATATTAATCACCTATTTTAGTTATTAATGAATAATGCTATTAAGAACTGTTGACAAGTCGACCATTTTAAATGGCCATTTTAGTTTCTAAATGATGTCAAATGTCTTGTTAAAATATCACAATGAGTCGGAAAAAGAGTTTTTGAAACATGAATTCCTCATGAACAGGTTATATATGCATGAATATATGTATAAATATTTGTATAAATATATATATATATATATATTAATATATCTAAAATCTTATGGCAGCTTTACAATAGACTGCGTTAATGCTTGAGGGTCAGGAGAGAAATGAGACTTCATTCAGTGGACGCATGATCAACAAAACTTTATTTTCATAATCATACGATAATCATAAAATAAGAATAATAATGACAAATCAATAATGAGAATTCAAAATCCGAGAATTAATCTACAAAGTGTTTCACCGAAGATTTCGGTTTTAATAAAGTAAATGTCAAAGTAAATGTCAAAGGAAGTGGAGAGGAGGAATTGATGTAGTTATTAACAAATGATCACGAATTAGCATTCTTCGTTCTCTGCTCTATCCTGTTCCGCAAGTCATTTCTCTGTGAAAGATTTATTAAATAATTATAAATAAATAAATAATAATCAAAGCAATAATTGAATATAGTGAATTAAATAATAAAAACGACGAATTAAGGAAAAGAAATAACAATAAAATGTTTAAAAAACAATTAATATATAAAAAATAAATTAAAACAAAAAATCTCCATGGCATCCAAGCCAAAAAAACAAAAAAGGAAGTACAAACTGACGCTGTTCGGGTGGTGTCGGTAGGTGGTCTTCTTCTTGCAGCGGCCACCCAGTCGTTCGTGGATCGAGCGCTTGCAGACGCCTGTGCAGTGGTGGCAGACGTTAGTGAAATGCGCGGGAAATAATTAACTTGTGTAAGTTGTGCAAGTACAAATACTAATATCTGTATGGTTGAATGTATGCATTTGTGTAACTTATGATACAAATGTATTATCTGCAAAATTAAATGTATGATGCATACAAATATATTCATCTGCATAACTAATACACGCAGTATTATATATTCAAACAAAAGATACTAATAGTTGTACTAGCCATGAGTATCGTAGTGGTAGTAGTAGTAGTGGTGGTTGTCGGTGGTGGTGGTCGAAGCTGTCTTGTCGTCCACAACAATCATCGACAATCTTTCATCTTCATCATCATCATCCTCGTCGTTGTCGTAGGTAGCAGTATCGTTAGAAAACAAATCATCATTATTATTTTTGGTATTACCATCATTGATATTATTATTATTATTATTATTGTCGTTGTTGTTATTATTTTTATTAATTTTCTTGATCTTTCCTTGAATTACTCTCCTATTACTCTGCGTTGTGCGTTCATCGATATCATCATCAACACCATGCTTATTTTCTTCCTCCTCTTTAAAATCATCATCATCATCAACGCCATCTTCATTGGTAGATTGTCCATTAGCTCTCTCCTCTCTCTCTCCACCTTTCTTATTCTTCTTCTTTTCAGCATCATCATCATGATCACCACGAACATCATCATCATGATCATCATCTCCTGTACTCTTTGCCTTTCTAGCATTACAAGCATCACTCCCTCTCCCACTCCGGATTGATAATGATCCCCTCACTCCACTTCTCTCTCCTCCACATCCCTTCTTCTCTCCATCAATCGATCTCGTCTTCTTCATCCCTCTCCCCTCCTCCTCCTCATCATCTCTCTTAGAGGCTGATCCACTCCTGCATGCACGCCTCTCCCTTTGTTCTGAAGACCTCCTTCTATCCCTCACCTCCTCCTTCTCCATCTGTCTAATACCCCTCCTCTCCACCCTTTTCTCTCTCTCATCACACCTCCCCGCCCCTCCCATCCTTCTCCTCCTTCTTTCCTCCTCCTCCTCATACCTACCATACGTAATGGAAGATGGAGAGTGGTGGTGGTGAGAGAGTGATGGAGTGGTTTGATGATGACCTCTCAATAATTCATCTTTTTTCCTTCTTTCCATTAAATCATCCTTCCTTCTCATAAACTCATCCCGGCTACTACTACCATGACCAACCCTCATCCCTCCATTCTTCACACCCCTATCACTACTATGACACCTCAATTCCCTGACCCCATTAACCTCCCTGACCCCATTCCTCTGCCAACTAGGTGACCCCTTTTTGCTCTGACGTCGGCGATAATCATCATCAGCACCTCTACCATACCCCTCTTTTCGTTTTTTTCTCGCCTCTCGGCTTGCCTTCTCTCTATCGTTGTACTCTTCCAAGTCCCTCTCTTTATATGCTTGCTCGTCCTTCTCTCTGTCCTCTTCCTTGACCGTGTGGTTGTACCTCTCCCTCCCTCTCGTCCCCATGTGTCTGTCATATCCTTTGTCTATTAACTTGTCTCTGTTATTGAGCAAATTCTCCTTTTTGTAATCATGATGATGATCACGATGATGATGATGATGATGATGATACTTGGATTTATAGAGGTCATAATCATTAGCAGCACTTTCATAGCCTGCATACCTACCCCTGGAATACCTTCCTTCCTTCCTTCCGTGCGGTGGATGAATGCGCTCACCAAATATAACACCTCCACCACCACCACCACTCCCACCACCACCACCACCATCATCATCATCATCACCATCTCTAGCACCAACACCAAACAGCACAAAGCCTTCCCTACTACCACCCCTGCGGCCACCACCCGTCCCACCACTTCCCCCATAAAAACCCCCCTCCCCCTCTCTCCTCACTCTCTTCGTACTATAGTACTCCGACCTGTGACGATCATCATCATCACAACCATAACAATCATCATCAGCACCACCACTCCTAGTTCTTCTCCAGTTCAACCTTTCCAGGTTTGGATCACTGTGATTGTATGGAAAGTGTTTGTCTCGTCTCGTGTCTCTCTCTTTGGACCTGTGCATCCTTCTGTGTCTGTCTCTGTATTTATCCTTGTCTCTGCCTCTTGAACTGTAATCATCATCATCATCGGCATGAAGTCTTTTTAATGATTTTCTATCAGGTATGTGTCTGCTGTGCTTGTTGTCTTTGTAACTTTTATTTAACACTTTCTTTCTATCATCATCATCATCATTATCATCACCAACCTCCTCATCATTATCATCACTACCACTTTTACTCCTTCCTTTGCTACCCTCATCATCATTATCATCATCTTCACTACGCTTGTGATTGTTGTCACAATGCCCTTTCGACGACCTTCCACGTGACCTCAAGCTGGACACCACTGACCTAATAGACGCCATTGAACTCGGTGACCTAGATTTATCTCTTGCGTCATTGGTTGTTTGTGAAATACAATTTTTTACATTATTTGAACTCTCTTTTAATAGATTTAAACTACTGCTTCTTCTATGCTGACCTGACCTATATATTTGCGACCCCTGTGACCTAGAATCGTGGCTCGGACTTTGGCGGTGGGTTATGCGGACGGTGTCAAGCGCTGATTGGTTGTTGGAGTGATCCTTCCGGTTGGCAGTATTGATAGTAGTAGTGGTAGTGGTAGTAATAGTTGTAGTAGTATGAGAACAAGAAGAATCATTGTTATTGGCAGTAGTCGTAGCAGTAGCAGTAGTAGTGGTCAAACTAATACGCGCATTAATATTAACATCCTCCTCCTTCTCCTCCTCTTCCCGATCGACATCCTCATCATGTGCAGCTATGGTAGTAGTAGTAGTAGTGATGACAGCATCATCATCATTACCGACTCGGATGATGTTCTTGGTGTAATTCTTAATAACCTCTTCTTCATCAGACGTGCATGGAGAAATGAAGTTATCATCATCATCACCAGCACCGCCATCATCATCACCACCATCAACATTATTATCAAGAACCCTGTTACTATTGTACACATTGTTGTGATTAACATCTGTTATAACAGCGGTATTAACGTTACTTAACAAGGAATTGTGTAACAAATCATCAGTAACAATAACAAGACTGTTGTTGTTGTTGTTCGAAGCTATAACATGGTGGTGGTGGTTGGCAAGGGTGGCTGGCATGGAGGGGTTATTTAACTCAACCGCCTCTCCATTCACCACCCCCAAAATTGACATCTCAGGTGTACGATGATCAATTGAATTATAATTAGTATCCCTAATTAATTTTAAATTAGAGTCACTAATTGGTTTCACATCATCATTATTTACAGGCTTGGTGATTAAGTGAATGGTGTTTTTATCACCATTATTCAAGTCATTTTCATGAAATGTGTTGTTACTTTTGTTGTTGTTGTTTTCGTTGTTGTTCCAAACTTGCATGTCATCTTTTCCACTAACACTACTATCATCTTCATCCTCCTCATCAACATCATCATCATCATCATCACTACTTTCCGAATCATCATATCTATCGAATTTACTTTTTTTACCTGTAAAGAAAGAAATACATGATTAAATAATTGAGGGATGGATGGATGGATGGATGGATGGATGGATGGATGGTTGGATGGATGGATGGATGGATGGATGGATGGATGGATGGATGGATGGATGGATGGATGGATGGATGGATGGATGGTTGGATAGATGGATGGATGGATGGATGGATGGATGGATGGATGGTTGGATGGATGTATGGTTGGATGGATGGATAAGAAACTTGCAAACCATCAATAAGAACCTATTTATTTAGCGAATATTTTGCAAAAAATATATTTTATTCTAATAAATATAATCTATCCAAAAACTTACTTTTGGAATTAGACTTATCGTCAACTTTGTTGCCGTTGTTGTTAGTCCACTTATCTTGTGGTCTACAAAAAGTGGCCGTGGTGGTTGATGTATTAGTAGTAGTGGTGGTGGCAGTGGTGGCCATTGTGGTTGTCTTTTTGTTGTTGAAGCTGCTGCCATTAATTGAGGTGCTAGTGGTGGTTTGGTTTGAGGTGAAGGACTGGAAGTGTGTTTTGGATGCATATCGATTCTGAGAATTGTTGTTGTTGGTGTTGTTGACTGGAACAACAATCAAATTACTTCGTTTGTTGTTGAGTGGTTGTTTGTTGTTTTTTAGTTGTTGTTTGGTGGTTGCGGTGGTGGTGTCGACAGGTGTGGAGTGGGTGGAGAAGGGATTTGAATGGATGGGGATGGTGAAGTTAGGTAGTGATTGGGAGAGGGGGAGGCGCTGGGAAGGAAGGGGGTGGTGGTGAGGGGGGTGTTGGCCGGGCAGAAAGTGTTGTAGAACTGGAATAATTTGTTGTTGAAGAATAAATGGTTGTTGTTGTTGTTGATGTTGTAACATATAAGGTATGAATGGTTGAGCCATTTTGGAAGATGGGTCGGGCATGATGTAGTGGTGAGGGGTGGTGTTGGAGGGTGGTGGAGGCATGGGTGGGTGGGTGATGAGGGCTGTGGAGTGGGAAACAAATGACTGAAGAGTGTGGGTGGATGATTGTACGTTGGAAACTGTGAGATGGCTGTTGGGAGGTTGTTGAGGGAGGGAATTCGGATGGATGGAAAAATTTTGGGTTGATTGATGAGCGAGAGATGGTGGTGGGTGGTGGAGATGGGTGGATGGATGGTGGGGAGAAGAAGTGGACGGGATGGGATGGCTTTTTGGGATTTTTTTCTTGATAAGCTCAATCAATCCAGAATGCCAATCCTCCCTAGTGAAGGCTGGTAATGATACCTGGTGGATGTGAAAGGTAGTGATGAAATGATATTTTTTGTAAATGTAAGCCCCATAGTTTTAACAATGCATTAATAAAATTTAATAATTAATAAAAATTTTAATTAATTATATAATATTTAAAAATAATTTATTTTAATGAAATAGTTTTAAAAGACTATGATTGATAAAAATATTAATAGTGAACTTTTTATGCTAAATAATTTAATAATTGTAAAACAGTTGTAGTGTTTTTGAGAACTTCTAAAGCTGTGGAGATCATATACACAGTTTATACATGGACCATGACATTCATATGTCAATATCACATTATGAAGAGTTTTTGATGATAATGATGGCAATGAAATTAGAGTGTTGAAGTAATACCCCAAAAAATGTAAAAACTTGTTAACCTTAAAAATATAATAAAATAGTTCAAAGCAAAGAACTTTGAAAGGTTAACTATTTGATCAATTTTCAGTGACCTTTAGGACTGAGAAATTTAAAATGTTAACAGATATGCATATATTCTTTTCAAATCAAACTTGAAGTGCAGGCTGGACAGAAGAACTGTTCGAATTCGATTTTGAAGAGAGATCGTTTTTGACGAATTCTTTGGCTACTTCCTCGAAACTGTTGCAAACTGCGTCACTGGATTTGGGTTGTTTGGATCTTTTTTTGGATCGTAAGGCTGCATCTCGAAGTCTCCGCAGTTCCTCATCGTCTGACATGCTCTGTGGGAGATTTAAAAAGATGAGGACAGGAATTAATTTTGCTTACCAAGCATTTAGGAACTACGGGAAAAATGTTTCACAAATATAAATTAAAAATTCAATAAATTAAATAAAACAATAAAAAATTGATTAAAACAGAGGTAGATTTTTATTTTGAATTAAATTAAGTTAAAAACCTGTTCTATATTGATCGACTTTAAATTATAAACAACAATGTCTAAGCAAAGACATTTAAGTGAAAATCTTGGTTTTAATTATAAATTCACTTTTCAACAAATCCACAGCATGTCTGAAAGTGAAACCCTAGTTACGAATATTATCACTACTAGGGCCTAGTAGTGATAATATTTTTTCCACAAAGTTATATATTTAATGCAAAATGTTGAGAATCAAAAAAATATTTGTTTTTCATCAAAATTTGCTTTTATTCAGTAGATTATTATCAACTAATGCACAGCATATACAAAAGGTTTCCAATGAGGAAAATACAGTGCGAAGAATCGGAGCCACAGTTTGTAAGTTAATTTTTATTTTATTTTTGTAAATCATTAAAAAATTATTTAAATTCCAAAAAAATTAATGTAACAATTTTTTTCCAAGCTGAGCAAAATAGGCTGGTCAAGGCCAGCCCAGTGCTCTCGAAAGCGATGAAGGTCTTGAAGGTAGCCATTATTGGCGCTCCCAACGCCGGAAAGTCTACCCTCTCCAACAAGCTGATTGGCTGGAAGGTAGTTGCGTCAAGAAGGCATACTGTTTTATGAAATGCAACCTTCAACAACTAATAAAACCTTTAAATTAAAGGCTTTAATGATTATTTAAACGAAATTTTAAGTTTTATCAAATGCAACCTATTTTTTTCCATATTATTTTTTCAATTTTTTTATTTATTATATCACTATCTCTCTTTCCAGTTCGCAGCAGTATCTCAGAAGGTCCACACCACCAGGAAGAAGACACTTGGTGTGCTAACCGAAGCGGACAGACAAGTGGTACGGCTTCATTCTTTTGCCTCCATCATCATCATCATTATCGTCATTTTCATCATCATCATCTTCATCATCATCACACCATCATCTTCATCTAGTTAGTAACTAAGTTAGAGCTACCCATTACATTTCATTTCAAATCACACCTCAATCCATTTGAAGATTTTTTTAGACACACCTGGAGTCATTGTACCATCAAAATCCAAAAAGTAAGCTTAAACAAATAGTATTGAAAACATTTAAATTAATTTTTATTAATATTTATTAAATTTTTTTTTCATTTTTATTCGATTATTAATGAATATTTAATTGTTAAAAAAATATTTAAATGATTTAATTAATGCAATCTCAATTACAGACACAATCTTGAGAAGACTTTGTTGCTGGATCCCCATGAGTCCCTGATGCAAACCGATCTCAGTAAGTGTTATAATGATGATGATGATGATGATGATGATGATGGTGGTGATAGTGATGATGATGATACATTTAAAGCACCAGTTATAATTTAAATAATAATTTTTCCAGTAACCATAAGTTACTTTCACAGCACTAAGTATATAATATATTGTGTAGAGAAAAATTAACCACCACAACTATTTCTAATACTACTATCATCACCACTAGTACTACTATCATAACTATTGGCAGTTGCAGTGGTGGTGGATGTGAGTAGGTTGTGGAATAGGATGCACTTGGATACGGAAGTGCTGAAGATGCTGTTCTTCCACAAAGACAAGCCATCCATCCTCATCCTAAACAAGGTGTTGTGCAGTGTAGGCTTTAAATGTAATATTAAATTTTAATTTAATGAGGGTGGTTTTAATCATAATAATTTTTACCAAGATTGTACTAATCACTCTCATTATCATCTCTTTACAATAATCATTAATTTTTCCCCCAACATAATTACCAATATCCACATCACCACCACACTGTCATCTTCACCACCACCACCACCACCCAACATCATCATCATCTCCACCATCATCATCACCACCACCACCATCATCACCACCACCACCATCATCATCACCACGTCAGGTTGACATTTTTCGCAAAAAGCATGAACTCTTAAACGTGGTTCGGGTCTTGACAGAGGGATGTCTGGAGGGGAGGAGGTTCTATGAGAAGAAAGTGCAGGGAAGAGATAGAGAACACCTGGTTGGAATTGATGGAAAACCCTATGTTGCTAGAAAATATGGTGATCGTGGTGATGGTAGTAGTCGTAGGGTTGGTGTTAGTAGTAGTAGTAGTAGCTGGAAGAGTGTTAGTAATGATGGTGGTGTGTCTCAAGGTACCACAAATGAGGACAATAGAACTGGCAATCCTCTCCATCATCATGATGAGTTAATTGAGGATAAATTAAAGTATGATTACACTGAAAGCACTGATAGACCAAAGCTTGTCAAAGAATGGGAAGAAATGGAGGTTGGGGAGGAAGATGTGGAGAGAGAAGGAAAAGAGAGGATGATGACGTACAACTTGAGAGATGATGATGGTTGGCAAGGTTACTACAAACGACTGCAGCAGATTGGTTGGTGGATAAAATAATTTCAATAAACTTCATCACTTTGATGCTTTTTATAAATTAAAGTTAATTAAATGTAATTAAACTTAATTAACTTTAATTAAAGTTATAGTGGGATCTAAATGGATTAATAATTGAAAAGATAAATTTTTGACATTAAAAGTGCTTTTATTTTAATAAATCATCATCATCATCATCATCATGAATGCAGGGGTGGAAGAGAAGGGGAGGATGGGCTGGGATGGGTTCAGTGAAGTGTTCATGGTCTCAGCCAGGGAGGGTGATGGGCTATTTGAGCTGAAAGTGGGTCTCACTGCTTTATCGTTTTTAATAATTCTTAATTCTTGATATAATATTTATCACTAAATTATAATTTATTAATTAATTAAATGGTTAATCAATCATTTAAAGATAATCCCTGTTTTATTACCCGGCTCATACCCTTCTTTCTTCCATCATTCTCTCTCTCCCCTTTCCCCTTCTTGTCACCACCCGTACCCACAGAATTATCTCTTAGATTCGACCAAACCTGCCCCATGGATCTACACTGACCAAGTGGTCACCGACCAAGCTCCCAAGGCTCTCGCTGAACAAATTGTGTGGGAAAAACTTCTGGATAATCTACCGGAAGAAATACCCTATCAGATTAAAGTGGTGAGATAGTGTGGTAGTAATGGTGGTACTACTACTACTACTACTACTGCTACTACTACTACTACTACTACTACTACTACTACTACTACTACTACTACTACTACTACTACTACTACTACTACTACTACTACTACCACAGAAAGTGGCGATGTGGCATATAGATGAGGATGGGTTGTTGAGGGCACAGTTTGATCTGCTGTGTTCACGCAAGAGACATTTGGTTTGTTTTGATAAATAAACCCTGAAATTTATTCTATGTTTCTATTAAAATTTTTATTCATAATCGATTTTTAAAAAAATAAATGTAATATATGACTTCAAATGGTTTTTAAATTGTGTTATATCACCACTATGACCACATTTTTACATACTGTAACCACATAATTAAGTTCAACTTTTCCATGCAACAGTATCAGTTAATGGGCAAGGAAGGCTCGAACGTCAGAAGGATTTCAATGCAGGTGAAGCAAGAACTTATGAACGCCTTCAAAAGAGACATGACACTACAACTCATCGTCAAAACAACAAACCAAAACGTCTGCTCGCTTCGGCGGGAAAAGACTACGAAGAATTTAAACACCTGAAATATAATTTATTTGCTTTGAATTAATTTTGAATAAGTGATTTATATATTTTTTTTAATAGTTATGGTTTGTAAGGTTAATTAATAAAATCTTGTCTCATATGTGATCTTCGCTAAGTAATTTTGCGGCAAATATTAAAACTTAATTTCCTTAATTGCCACTACTTAATTGTTTTTGTCTTTTAGGTTTGAAAATATAACTAGATAATTTCATCAATTATCAATAAAAATAATTTAAACCAGTTTAAGCGCCATAATGGCTACATCTGTTTTGCAAGCAAATACTCAGGTGACTGTTTAAACTTTAAAGTTTAAAGCTCTGCAAAGTCTCTAAATGATTTAATATTAAAATAAATAAATTTCATATTTAAAAATATATTCAATAAAAGACGTTCATGGAACATATTCCTGAAGCTACTGTGGAAGAACAGCCAGTTAAGGGTTGGTCATAAATCAATTAAGCATAGATAATTTTTAATTATTTATTTTCAAAATCTATTCAATACATTTTTTCTCAAAAGATGTCTTTGACGAAGATATTTTTGATGCGGAGGTTGAGTCAGACACAGAAGGTAAGTGTAAAATTGTTTAATTTATTTATTATCAAATAATAAAAATTAATTTACTACTTTAACGCCATAGTGAATGAAAGAAAAGAGAAAATAGCGAATGAGAAGAGTGAGTGGAGGAGTGAGGTGCCAGAGAGGAAAAGGAAGAATGAGAAACCAAAGAAGATCGAGAATAAGAAGAAGCATGATGCAGTGAAGGTGGCTCATCATTTTTCCATCTTTTCTTCACCACTTTCTCCCTCCATCCATCCCTCACTACTCCCTTCATCCATCCATTCCTCACCATTCCCTCCATCCATCGTGCAGACACCTCGCAGGAAGACAGCGAAAGAGTTGAAGGAGGAGCGCATGCAGTTGTTCAGCGGCACTCAGAAGATCATCAGAGGTCCTTTCAGTCATCATCATTATCATTACCCCCACCATCATCATTATCATGAAAACCAACATCATTAACATCATCACCACCTCCATCATCATCACCATTACCACTTTCATTATCATCATCATTACCACCACAGAGTCAAAAGTGAACCTCCCCTACCACCAGCCTGAGAAGATGAGTATCGAGTCAGTGATGCAGAAAATAAAAGAAAAAAGAAAAATATACGCAAACAACAACAACAGCTATAATAATAATAATATAAATACTTTGCTGAATAATATTAATAATAATATTTCTGGGGGGTTGAAAAATTGCATGGCTAAAGGAACCAATAATAATAATAATAATAATGATAAAAATAAAACTAGAATAACTGATTTTTTCATTAATAATAATAATATTAATAATATTAAAGCAAGTAATTCTATTGGTAATAAGGCATTTAAAAAACAAATTAATATTAATGGGAGCGATGATAAAGATGATATTAATGGTGGTGTTGGTGATGATTATGATGATTTAGCTGCTGGTGGTGATGATAATGATGATTTGGGTGGTGGTGGTAATGATTTACTTGGTTTTGTCAAAAACAAAGACCTTCTCACCAGGATAAAGGAGAGGTTTGGGGATGTTGGTGAGGGTGGCAGTGACACTAAGGGTGGTGTTGATGATGATGATGATAATAAGAAAAGTGATAATTTAGCCATTGAAGAGAATGGGAGTAAATGTGATGAGGATGTAGATGATGATAGAGTGATGAAGGGGAATAATGATGATAATGTGGTGGAAAAATGTGATGATAATGATGATGGTAATGATAATGATAGTGTAATGAAGAAAAGTGCCACTGTGAGAACTACTGTTGCTGCTACCACTGAGATCACCAAGAACACTACTACTATCATTCCCGCCGCCAAAACTACTACTATCACCACCACAACAAGCAACAACCAAGGCAACAAGATACAAACAGCCAGGGAGCGCATAATAGCAATGTTGGGCGGCAAGGGCAGCAGTCTGCTGACCTACAAACCCCGTCTAGACTTGCCAGGTCACCAGGGTCAACAAGGTCATCGCCACGGACGTCTCGTCAAGAATAAGCTGTTCTCAGGCGACGCTGATAGTAGTAGTTGCAGCTTCATCACTGGTGCTAGTAGTAGTTGTGGGGATAATGTGAATAAAAATGAGAAGAGGAATAATAAAAATAGCAACAACAAAAACACAGCCAACATAACTACTACAACTTCTATCATCAACAACAAAAACAACAACAACAGTAACAGTAGTTTAGTAGTGGGAGGAGGGGGTGCTGCTGATGATAGTAGTAGTGGTAGTGAGGGGGAGGGGGAGGGGGGGTTGGTGTTGGTGGAGACGAAGTTTCAAAGTGCCGAGGTGGAGGACTTTTTTGGCAAGTTTGAGGCGAGGAATCGGAAGATGAGGAGGAGGAGGAAGAAGATGAAGGAGAGGGGAGAGAGGCACGACTCTAATGTGGAGATGTGGTGCGTGGGGAGGGGATTGGGAGGGAGGGGGGCTTTGGTGTACACTGACAGCAGCACATCTTAAGAAACATGCCGCCCACTCACCACATCACACAACCAACCCACCAATCACAACCACACAGCACCTTAACGAAGCAGTCTTCAGCAGACGAGGAGTTCATCGTCAAGAAGGTCATCTACAAGTTGGATGCCCAATCAGACGCCAGAGGTCAGTGTGCGTGCGTACTTGTGTGGGTGTGCGTCTGCTTGTCTGTGTGGGTGTTTGTCTGTGCGTGTGGGTCTGTTGGTTGGTTGCATGTTGCAGTCAATACCTGTTTTTGTTGTTGTTTGGTTGCTTGCAGGTTTCAGTTAATATGTGTGAACTGTCTATACGCGCATGGCCTGAAGAATCAGGCTATTCACTGCACTAACACCTTACCATTCACCACTGCCATACCACACCATCTGCCACTACAACCAATACTACACTTTTCACCACCATACCATCCGACCCCCAAACATCCACTCCCAACCAGACCATCCACACTAGAGGTCGGACATGGACGAATTTTCATTCCCGGTCCCGTCCCGTTCCCGAAATTTGTTTTCCCGTCCCGTCCCGTTCCCGATGGGACATCAGAATTTTGATTACCGTCCCGTCCCGTTCCCGAAATTTGTTTTCCCGTCCCGTCCCGTTCCCGATGGGACATCAGAATTTTGATTCCCGTCCCGTCCCGTTCCCGAAATTTTTTTTCCCGTCCCGACTCGTTCCCGAAAGCTTTTTGTTTTTATTCATTTTCGCTGCCGTTTTCACTGGGTCCAAACTTGCTTGTTCTAAAATTTTTCAAAATTTATTATTTGAAGGTCAGAGAATATTTCTTTTAATAAAATAAAAAAAACACGATTTAAATTTCAAATATTTATTGAAATGAAAGTATTGAAGTTAGTCATTGTTTTTGAGTAATTCAACCAAGTCTTTATTGTTTTTCACACGGGTTAAACCGTTAAGAGTTTCAGCTTTCAAATGAGATGATTTTGGGTCTGAAGTTAAACGACCACATATTGAGAAATTCCGTTCACAGGGAATATAACTTGCAGATATACTAAACAAAATTTTGGCTACTTCTTTTAGTATTTTAAAATTGCTCATTTTACTCCAATAAAATAAAACAACTTTATATTCTCCTATTTTTTTGGGACGTTATTGTGAATATTTGTACAATTCATCCTCTTCTGAATTTTTTTCTTCGTTCATTATTATTAATTCTTCAATAATGTTAGAAATATGTTTTTTGACAACATTCTTTTTCTCCACAACTGCAAATATAAAATCATTCGTATAATTTGATAGTATAATGATTTTATTATAATTTTTACGTTATCAAAACAAACATAATAGGTCTAAATAACCATCATTTGTTTTTTTTCTCAACGGCACTGCAGCTTGGTCTGGCTGTACAAAATAGAATTAAATTTTCTCTAATGAAAGTCTTGGTATTTATTTCTCTTCTATCCCAAACTTTTTTCCTATTATTCTTTCATACTGGGGATGCAACAGACATGCTGTCATAGGAATAAGATCAATGGCATCTTTTCTTTTGTCGAAATGATCAACTGAGCAATCATTTGGAAATTAATCATTCAAATTCAAAGTATTTATTTATAAAATTAAAATAATAAAACTGACCAGTTTGATTTTATCTGAAAAGTTTTCATCATCACCCATTTGTTCTAATCTCCCTAATCTTTGGACTCATCATAACAACTTCAAATATAGTGTTGGAGATTTCGACATTGGCAATGGTGGCTTCGTTATACATTTCTATTGCATTTGATACTTATTTTAAGTACGGAGTATCGATGAAATAAAGATTTCCATACTTAGAAGTTTGCTGAAAAATCATTGTTAAAGAATCCAATCCCAATAACTGTTATTCCCGTTTTTCCCGTTCCCGATTTAAAAGTTGATTCCCGTTCCCGAATTTTCCCGTTCCCGATTTGAATGTTGATTCCCGTTCCCGTTCCCGTCCCGAAAACCTATTCCCGGTTCCCGACTTTTCCCGTCCCGAAATTAATTTTCATTCCCGTTCCCGCGGGAGTCCCGCAGGTACCCGCGGGTACCCGGTCAGATCGGGTACCCGGTCCGACCTCTAATCCACACCCCAACCAAACCATCCACACCCCAACCAAACCATCCAACCACCCTATCCATACAACCTATCCATCTACCCTATCCAACCACCCTATCACCAACCATCCAACCTATCACCAACCATCCACCCTACCACCACACCAACCACACCATTCACCCTGCCACCACACCAACCATACCATCCACCCTACCACCACACTAACCACACACGCACACAGGCTCGAAGCTGACGTCACTGAAGGAGCAGCTGAAGGTGCACATGGAGGTGGACAGGAGTGAGAGGCAGAAAGAGAGGTACAAGCAGTACCACCAAGCAGGAGGGAGGGCTATGGGTGCCGTGAGGTTGGAGGAGGATAGGGTCGCTCCTGATGATGATGATGATGATGATGAGGAGGAGGAGGAGGAGGAGGATAGTTGTAGTGGTAGTAGTAGTAGTTGTGGTGAGGAGGAGGAGGTGGAGGAGGATGAAGAAGAAGTTGCAGTGTCTAGATTGGAAAAGGTGGGTTTGATGATGATGCATTAAATCTACTTTAATTTATTTCTTCAAAAAGCATTTCAAATACCATCATTATCGTCATCATCATCATTATCGTCATCATCATCATTATCGTCATCATCATCATTATCGTCATCATCATCATTATCGTCATCATCATCATCATTATCTTCATCATCATCATCATCATCATCACGCAGTCAAACCCTTTTCTGGATAATCAAGCTAGAGATGATGATGATGATGAAGAAGATGAAGGAGATGATGATGATGGTGGTGCTGTGGAAGATAATGATGATAATGATGAAGACAATAAGGAGGATAAAGGCAAAAGCGATGATGATGATGATGATGATGATGATGATGTGCAGATTATGAAGAAGAATAAGAAAAAGAAAGCTATTCTCGATGATGATGATAATGATGATGAAGAGGATGAGGAGCGTGGGAATAAAAGTGATGATGATGATCTTTCCAAATTTAAAACATCTACTGCTCCAAAGACCAGCTTTAAGGGTGTTTTTGGCGGTGATGATGATGATGGTGGTGGTGATGATGATGATGAGGCAACATTTAAAGTTCCTAATGGAGGAAGGGTGAGGAGTGTGATGGAAGGGGAGGAGGCTGTTGACGGTGATGATAATGGTAATGAGGGAGTTGTTGGTGATGATAATGATGCTTGCAAGGATGGCGAGATGCAGATGGATGGAGGAAACTCTTTCACTCTCGACTCATTCACCCAGATGCACTCTTTGTCAGTTCTCCATCATCATCCATCATTCATCCTTCTGTCCATCGTCCTTCAATCCATTCCTATCCATCATTAATTTGTCATCTTTCATTTCCACCATTTATCCATCTTTCAATAATTTATTTATACATGCATTCTTTTGTTGATATATTCATTTATTTCATAATTTGTCCATCCTTTCTTTCATCTATTCATTTATCCATAATTCCTTACAACATCCATCCATCCCTCCACCACCCATCTATCCACCTATCCTCCACCCATCCATCCACCATCCATCCATCCACCACCCGTCAATCCATCCACCACCTATCCATCTATCCTCCACCCATCCATCCATCCCTCCACCACCCATCCATCCATCCATCCCTCCACCACCCACCACCCATCCCTCCACCCATCCACCACCACCCATCCCTCCACCCATCCACCACCACCCATCCATCCATCCTCTACCACCCATCCATCCATCCATCCCTCCACCACCCACCACCCATCTCTCCACCCATCCACCACCACCATCCATCCATCCATCCATTCTCCACCCACCACAGGTACACAGACAAAGCTTACAAAGCATCGAACTTGGCATCCCTGCTCGGCAGCCAAGCAGGAAGTCTCAAGAGGAGTGGCGCTCCTGATGATGATTACGAAGACGAACTCGCCATGTTTTGTTCCGGAAAGTTCGAATCTCAAAAAGGTTTTTTTGGATTTGTGTGTGTTTGTGTTTGTGTGTGTGTGTTGTGTGTGTGTGTGTGTGTGTGTGTGTGTGGGTGGGTGTGTGTGTGGGTTTGTGTGTGTTTGTGTGTGTTTGTGTGTGTTGTGTGTGTGTTTGTGTGTGTGTGTGTGTGTGTGTGTGTGTGTGTGTGTGTGTGTGTGTGTGTGTGTGTGTGTGTGTGTGTGTGTGTGTGTGTGAATTTGTGAAAATAATGGGTGAATGAGTGAGTAATTAATTTTTGACGGATGAATTGAATATGAATGCATGGATGGATGGATGGGTGAAGTTAATAGCTAAAAAATGACCCTTTTAAAACCACAACAGGGTCAACCCTCTCATCCAGTCATCATCATCATCATCACCATGACAACAAGTCCTTCCAATCGTCCAATCATCTTTCAGAAGACAATTCATCTTTTCATTCATCCAATCTCTTTCCATCCTTCCAACGTGACAACCCTGATGGCGGTGCTGATAATGATGATGCTAGTGGGGCTCATGATGATGATGATGCTAGTTCTGGGAAGAAGGGTGTATTGTTTTCAGTTGGAGATTCAAAAGATGGTGATGATGATGATGATAATGATGAAGAAGAAGAAGGAGTCATAGGAAAAAGGTTTATGATGATGATGATGATGTTGATGATTCTAGACATTTGTTTAGAGATTTGGTTCTTAATCGTTTGTTTAACGCGGTATTGATCATAATCATAATCATCATCATAATCATCATCATCTACACCTTCATCCTCATCATCATGAAGGAAGAGGAAGAGGATCAGGGTGGAGGAGGGGGAGGAGGATGGGAAGAAAGTGAATAAAGGAGTGATCTTTTCGAGGAAAGGGTTCGTCGGACATTTCGTCGCAAGATTTATTCATTAATTATTTTAATTTTTATAAATAATTGTTAATGAATTTTTAAATTTTCATGTTAATTTCTAATAATAATATAAATATAAAAACCAGACAAATAAGGAAGGAGTTTGTGGAGGAGGAAGCTGAGCTCTCAGGTGCTCATTCATCCCTTTCATCTTTCATTCGTTCCTTCCATCTATTTATCCATCGATCTATATATCCATCTTTCCATCTACTCATTTATCCACAAATAATAATCCATTCTTCATAGACAATCCATTCATCCATCCACCACAGGTTCAGAGGCAGGCATGAGTGGTGATGATGATGATCCTGGAGAAGCGGCTGACGTCATGCTGAAGGAGGACGGTGATGATGATGATGTCGGTGATGAAGACGCCATCAGGAAGAGGCTGCATCGGGTGCACATGTGAGTTGGTGGTGCTGATGATGATGAAGATGCTGGTGTGTGTTGATGATGATGCTGAAAGAATTAAGTCCATTCGTTTATATTATTACTTCATTCACCAATCCCTCCATGCATGAACCCATGCACCCATGCACTCACCCAACCCACCCTCCCACCCCTCCCACACACATACACACACATGCACATACACACACACAAACACACACATACACACACGTACAGGAAGATGGAGACAGACAGAGACAAAAGAGAACTTAGACTGTTGAAGGAGCATCTCCTAGATGACGGAGACTTTGATGCAGACGCTGTAGGCAGGATGAAGAGGTTTCGTTGGGCTGCTGCTGCTGGTGGTGCTGATGATGATACTACAGGTGGGTGGTGGTGGTGATGATGATGATGATGATGATGGGTGGTAGTGGGGATGTCTTAGTTAGCATGGAAATAAAGGATTGAACAGGTTTTTATCTGATTTGTTTGTGCATGGTTTACTCATCCATCATCAGCATAACATCATCTTCACCATCACATCATCATCATCATCTCCTCCATCACATCATCATCATCTCCTCCATCACTCCATCATGATCATGTAGGTGGTGGAGGGAATGGAAGGACAAAGGACGGTGAGGAGGAGGAGGAGGAGGAGGAGGAGGATGGAGCAAAGTGGGCGGTGCAAAGACTACAGCGGGAGAAGTTTCTAGAAGAACATACTGTGGGTGGTGGGGTGGTGGTTTAATGTAGGGAGGGGTTGTTGGTATGGTGTGGTTGGGAAGTGGTTTGAGGTGGTGTAGTGATAGTTGGGGGAGTTGCTGGTAGGAGGGTAGTTATGATTGTGTTTCGAAGGTAGAGTGGGGTGATGAAGGTGGGGGTAGGTATGGTCTTGGGTTAAATGTGGGAGGTGGTGGAAGGGTGGTCGTTGGGATGAATAGGTTTGATGTCAGTGGAGGGGTGGGGCTTGAGAATTACTCATCCAATCCTCCGCGAAACAACTTATCCAATCAACATCTTCTTATCTGGGTCATAGACGGACGAGGCAGATGATTGGATAGCCAGCAACCAATCAAAAGGCTCCTCGCAAACCATTCACTTCGGAAACCACAAGATCAAGCTCAAACTGGGTTCGATCTTCATCATCATCATAACTATAATAATAATAATAATTATTAATATATTAATGATAATAGTGGTAATAATATTTTTTTTAAATTATTTTTTTTATAGTTATCATCATCATCATAAGCATCATCATCATCACAGGTTGCAACAGCAGCTTCTCCGTCAACAACACTCCCACCACTTCTAATCACAACAACAACAACAATTCTACCAACAACGCTCAAAGTTTTCTCATGAATGCCTCGACGATCTTTAAGACTCCGGTCAGAATCATCATCAACACCATCATCATCATCATCCTCCCCATTGTCATCACCAACATCATCATCATCCTAATCATCATCATCATCACCACCAACACAGAACACCACTTCGAAGGGTTCCTTTCTCAGCAGACGCACAACAGGCCTCTCCAAGTTCCACAACGAAAACAGGTTGTTCACTTTAGGGGTGTTACGACCTTTTTGGAACAAGTCGTTCATAAAATCTAGTCCGTTTTTACTTTGGTCCGTTCAGAATCATCATTATCAATGTCATTACCATCATCACGGCACATCGTTATCATCACCACACATCATCGACGACATCATCAACATCACCAACACACATTACCAAACATATAATCATCATCACCACTACATCATCATTATCATTACCAAACACATCATCATCATCATCCCCTCACAGCAATAGTAGCAGCAACAGCAGTTTGAGAGCCAGCATGGCCAACTCTGGCAAGAACTTCATCTTCTGTCCCGTCGCCAAGGAAACCAACAACACTCCCTCCTCCTCCTCCTCCTCTTCCAATCCTCATACTTCTTCGAATGTAGTCAAAGATGATTTAACTTATATTACTACCATTTAATAATTCTTTCTTTTAGCGGATTATAGTGTTTAGTATTTTAATAATCCAAATGATTTTCACGCCATTTAATTTAAATATTTGACTAAAAGGTTTTCGTAATCTTAATTAATTATATTAATTAGATATAAATCTCTTTTTAACCACCCCACACAGACTCTACCACGTGCCCACAAGAAGCGAAAGCTGAATCCTGAAGTAATTGACGAGTCATCATCATCATCATCACGCATGCTCAAGATGCTTGATATGACGTCACAGCTCTGATGCAGGGATGGCTGGTCGTTTATGTAGTGTTTTAGTTTTATCTTTTGTGAATTATTTTCATTTTTTATATTTTTGTTGCTGATTGTAAGACGGGATTGATAAGTTGATATCATTGTTTTTATTCTATTTTAAAATTGAAAAATTATTTCAATGAAAAAATAAAATTGTTTTAAAATCTTTATTTTTGCAACTTTAATTTCCCCATCTCTACTTACCTGCTTACGACGGCAATAACATCCACACCCTTACCTTTATTAAAACAATTAACGTTTTTAAAACTAACTTTTTTTTTGAACCTCCAAAGAACTGCAGGAAAAATCATGGTTAGTTTTATTTTTAATTATATTCAAAATTAACTTCACTGATTTTTTACTTAATATTAGTCTTAAATATATTTTTTAACTATAAATTATTTTATTCATTATTATAATACATTATTTTATTCATTATTATAATACATTATTTTATTCATTATTGTAATAAATATTTGTTTCAATTAAATATTTAACTCCTTTTCCACCACAGTCACAGATCCCACAGCAAGCTCTCAAAGGTGACTGTTTATAGTATACCTCCTCCTTGACCTGTTTAAATACTTACATTTTGAAGAAATTTTCTTTAACAACTTTTTGCACAGTAAATTACTAATATTTTAAAACCACAAAACTCCCTCATCAGTCCACCCTTATTTTCCTCTTCACCACAAATTTGCACTATACCTTAACCCATTAACGCATGACTCAAAGGAATTAATTAATTTTTTAACATTTTATTGAAAACCCGATTCTAACAAATAAAATCAAAAAATTAGTCTGAAATATTTTATACAAAAAAAGTTATGATGAAAATAAAAAATGTCCTTAAAAAAGGACGCTATGCATTGCTACCGACGGTAATCACGATTCGTGGTAGATGCTGAAGCACTCCAAATGTAAAGCTACATTACATTTAAGGCCTTTCTTTTGCACTTTCTTTCCACATTGCTTGCATCTTTTTTGGCCATCTTCAATTTTACCAATAAAATGATCTTTTCCATCGTATCGGACATCTGCAATCACGCTTTTAGCTAAATTCATGGATCCTTTTTTTTCTTTTTTGATCTGTTTGAAACCATATGAAAAAATTATAAATATTTCAGTTTAACATGAATAATAATAAAAACTCACATCAATTTGGCCTAGAATTGATTTCACAACCTGACGTCTAAACTGCACACATGTAAATTTTTCATTTTTATTATACTTTTTAAAAATGCACCAGGCATTGTGGACAGAGGCATCAATTAAAAAACCAAATAAAGGCCACCACCACTTTTTTAGCCTTATATTTATTCTAACATTTTCAATATTTTTATCCATTTGGTCCGTTCCACCCATGTAATGATTATATCGGTTTATAAGGAAAGGCTGTGGAATTTGGACATGTTTTTTTTGAGATGCTGACCATCTTTTCACCTCTTTTATAGGCTCCACTCCATGATTACTTGAAAGTAAAGTAACAACGCTATTATCATTCCACCTTACCACAATGATATTCGATTCTTCATCCAATAAATAGTCATATTCTCCTCTTGGCTTTTTTTTCATTATTTCAACATCTTGAATTGGACATTTTTCTATCCGGTTTTTTCTAACTGTGCCAGTTGCAAATATATTATTATTTTTTAACTGTTCAATCAACCTAAAAGAGGTGAAGAAATTATCAAAATATAACTCAAATGGAGTGTCTTTTGGTAAGCATTTTATTAGTTTAGATACCACCGATCCACCAAGTCCTAATTCGCTATTGAACTCTTCAGAGGCTCCTTGATACGGGTTACAATTTACCAAATACCCAAGCCTATTATTTAAGCACCAAACTTTATATCCAAACCTTATGGGTTTTCCTCTGATAAACTGTTTTGATGAATGCCTTCCATAATATGGCACCATTGATTCATCAATCGCCAAATGACATTCTTTGGGCCAAAATTTGAGAAATCTTTCATTCATAGCATCAAATAATGGACGCACTTTGGCCATCTTGTCTAACTTATTAATTTTCTCGTTGTCATTGCAATGCAAATATCTTAATAACTCTTCAAATCTGTTGACAGTCATAGCATTGCTTACAGCTAGATTGTGTACATCGTCGCTCTGTTCCCAGTACATCCTGCGGTTTGCCAAAGGAACATAACCTGAAAGCATGAGTATAGCCAGCACCACTCTATATTCATTTTCAGTAGCATTCAGCTGTTTTAGTTTTTGGCTGGCATATAAATTTGACATGTCTGTTATTAGCTTGATGACTGGTACATCCAAAAATAAATTAAACAATGTGAGAGGAGACATGTTTTCTAAATTTGGTTTGTCCTCTGAACTATTATCTGCCAATAATCCAGTAGTAATGTCTTTTTTGGTCCATCTCCGATCAATTTTAATTTTTTTAGCTGGCCTTTTTACAGCAGTTTCTTCTCTACTTATAGTGGTTTTCTCTTCCCCAATTTTGGAAATTACTATTTCTGCTTCTGCATTTAGCTGGTTTCTTGATAAATTATCTAGAGTACCTTCACCATCCTCGGGTCCACTATCCTCATCAGAGCAGTTTGGGTCAGTAGGAGGAATCATGACTATATCTGCTGAAAAGAAATCATTGTCATCTTCCAAAATACTAAGGACTTCATGAAGAGCGAATCTGAAAATAATTGTTTTTACCATCAGTATTACTGCATAGTGTCCTTAAAAAAGGACACTCAATAAAACACAGTTTTTGGAAATAATATTACATGTAAAATAAAATTTATTTTAAATAAAGATATAAGAATGAATAACAATGAAATATTATTATACATTATGAATGGTAGACATTAAATAAAATTATAACTAACTTTTTTTCATGAGCCATGACAAAAACACAAAAAATTTAGTTATCGCCTTGAAAAATCAGAATATCGAAACAATCTATCAATTTCAAATCACAAAAAAATTTTTAACAAAGACTTCAGTTTATATAGGACAGGATTAGCTGCAAAGATAATAAATATAATCAAGATAACTATTATTAAAAAAACTTTTTATTGCTGTCCTTAAAAAAGGACAGTATGCGTTAATGGGTTAATCTCCATCCATCCACCACTTTTCCCCACTTTTCCACCATTCTCCCCATTCATCTATCCATCCATCCACCACATTTCCCCATTTTTCCACCATCCATCCATCCATCTATTTCCCTCAAAGACCTGGAAGAGGCGTTCTTTCTGTTCGACTACGACAACGACGGAAAGGTGTTTTCGAAATGCACTTAATTTATTTTATATAATTGATCCAATTTGATAGTGCTTAATTGGTCCACTTTGATAGTCGTTAATTGATCCGATTTGATAGTCGTTAATTGATCCAATTTGATAGTGGTTAATTGATCCAATTTGATTGTGGTTAATTGATCGAATTTGATGGTGATTAATTTATCCAATTTGATAGTGATTACGTGATTTAATTGGAAAGTTCATAACTAAGTGGTTATCAATTTAATTGGGTAACTATAATTTTAGTCGGGTGACCATAAAGTTAATTGAGTTACTATAAAGTTAATTGGGTTATTAGTAAGTTGATTAGCTGACTATTAAATGCTTCAAGGTGACGACAAAAGAACTGCCCAGTGTGGTCCGAAGTGTTGGACTGAATCCATCAGAAGCAGAACTAAAGGAAGTTGTAGCTGACGTTACGAGTGGTTGGTGGTGGCTGTGGTGGTAACATTTGTGGTTGGTGGTGGTGGATGTGGTTGTGATGGTAGCTGTGGTGTTTGTTTTAGTGGTTGATTGGGGGGTTGTAAGGGTTGCACTAGTAATAAATCTTGTTTTCGATACATAAAGCAGTGTTTGATGGTTTCTTATAGGACGTCCAGCTGTTACCACAAACACGCCTCAACCATCCCATCTAACCCACCCACCAAACAACGACCACAGCCGGCGGCAAAGTTGACTTGCCCTCGTTGGTTCAGATTCTATCGAGACGACTCAAGAACCCCAAGACCAGTGCCGATGAGCTACGGGACGCCTTCCAGGTGCCTTGGTAGATGGCTCGGTATCGACTGGTTAAGAAGCTAGAGATTAGGTTTCAAGCTTTATAGCGTCATAGGGTTTATTGGATAAGATTAGGGTTTTTAACCATTGCAAGGTCTTTTGACCTTTATAATTCATTCACTTCATCATCGTAGAGTATTTCTTAGAAAAAATATAGCCGTGAATTGGATGAAACCTACTGATGAAAAAATGGCAAAAATTCTCGTTTAACCCGATGACTAAATCACCCATGGGAACATTTTCTTTCTTCCAGGTGTTCGACAAACTGGGCAGCGGGCTGATATCGGTGCAGGACCTACGCTCCTCGCTCACTTCGTTGGGTGAGAAGTTGAGCGTGGAGGAGCTGGATGAGCTGGTGAGGGAGGTCGACCAGAATGGAGAGGGCATGGTCAACTATCAAGGTAGGGTGGTTGTTCTGGTGTTTGTTGCTTCTTGTTTTTTTTGGATGATCGGTGTTTTTGATTTGTTTGAGAGTGTGGATGATCTAGTCAGATTTTAATTGGTTTATAATTTAACTTTTAAAAGTTTGTTTGAGGTATTTAAAAAACATTTTGAACATGAATTTAATAATAAATTAATTATTAATTCACCTATATTTTTCTTAACTATGTTATATTTAAACAGATATTTGATTTATTATTTTTAAACTTGTGAAATAATGTTTCAGATATGATCAAAATTCTTTTGGCATGAAAAACTGAAGAAAAAAAAATTATTACAACTTTGTAATAAAAAATAAATGAAAAATAGTTTAGTTTAAATATTTAAATAATAATTTATACTAAGATTGTTGAATAAAATTGAGTTCATGAAATTTCCTAATATATTTCATACAGTTTCAAATAGTTAATTTGTTTAATTTACATTTTTGCTCAAGCACACATTTTTGCAACAATAAATCAAAACTTTTGTAATTCTTGGATAGGAAAAAGCAAAAATGTACACGTGTACAATGACCAGGGTTTACGAACACAATTTGAGGTTATTTCAATAAAATTCATTCTTAAAGATCTAAAATATATAAAAAGCAGATCTCCACATCCTTTTTAAGTCTGTAATTCGAAAAAGCCTACAAAGTCTCTGCGTAAAGTCTAGGGATATGGTTTGGAGGGGTTGATTTGCCTACGACGTTTAAATCCCCTTGGAAGCTGCATAAGTCTTCTAAACCCAAGCAGTAGCACTACGGAGACTAGAATAACTTGGGTGGGTTGGTCTCTCAGTAACTGTACAACTCACTTCAGAACTCTTAAAAGCATTCAGCAGGCTCACATATACTCCTCACTCATCCTCACACTTTTCTTCTCTTTCCGCCTGCCATCTCTGCTCCTCGAACTTATCCTC
This sequence comes from Piscicola geometra, assembly GCA_943735955.1. Taxonomy (NCBI): domain Eukaryota; kingdom Metazoa; phylum Annelida; class Clitellata; order Hirudinida; family Piscicolidae; genus Piscicola; species Piscicola geometra. Next base: position 5,986,297 of record OX030965.1, on the reverse strand, counting down.
TCACCGCAACGACAACTTCTCATGCCGCATTCAGCGCACATCGCGAGACTTTCCCGCTCGTCCTTCTTATTCATCGAGCGTGATGGGCTTTCGGGCGCTTCTCTCCCGCTCCTTGAAGATCTGTTCTTCTGGGCTGACTGGTTGTAACGCCGTTGAATTTCTTCCATCGTTGGAAGAACACTGGAAGTTTTGGCGGATCGCTGGCCATCTGAGAGTGGCGTAGGTGGTTGCATGTCCTTCTCTGCCTTGTCTTGTAGTCTGGCAGGTTTTAGTTGGTGCAGTAAGGTTAATTAAGTGAAATTTACGGTTCTAAACCAACATCAATAAGTCAACCATCCGAGTCCACATATACCCTCCACCATACTCCACTTCGCTATCTTTAATCAACCAATTTTTCGTCTCTACCCGACTCCACCCCACATCCCCACTCTACCATCTATCCCACAACCCACATCGACTCTAACCCACCCACTCCACCTCACATTACTACACGCATTCCACCTCCCACCACACCATACCACACTATACCCACCCCACCCTCACCACTCCACGCCCACTCTACCTGGCGAGGTTGTGCTGGATGAATGAGTGAAGTTGGTCGATTTCTCTCTTGAACATGCTGTTCTTTTCGAGCAAGTATTCGTCGCGTTCTGTTGTCGCCTCTGGTAGAAGTGGCTGTGGTGGTGGTGGTGGTGGTAGTGGTTGCTGTGGCTGTAGGGATGATAGTAGTAGTCATGGTTAAAATGGTTAGAATAATTGTAGTGGCTGTGGTGCTTATAAGGGAAGTATTCGTAATATCATTTGTGAGGGTGGTGATAAGCACAGAGATAGTGCCAAATCATTTATCCATAATCCCCATTCATAAAGTACCAAACTATCCTGCAAGCACCGTTACCAACCACTGCCAACCACTCCCAGCCACTACCAATCACTGGCAACCACAACAACAACAACCACTACCAACAACTACTGCCAGCTTCCTCCAACCACAACAAAAACAACAACCACTACCAACAACTACTGCCAACCCCCTCCAACCACAACAAAAACAACAACCACAACCTCTTTATGGCAAGAGGCCTGTTCCTTGAGGTAGTCGTTGATGAGGGCCAGATCGACTCTTTCCAGGAGATGAGCCCTCTCCAGCTGTATGTAGAGGTCTCTGATGGAGAAGGAGGAAGATGATGGGTGCGTTTGTATTGCTGCGGTTGATGATAATAGTAGTAATAATATCATATTTTTAACATAAAATGATAAAAATAATGGAAAACATTCTTATAGTGTCTTCCTTCATGTCATCCTTTGTTCATGTTCTTTCGACACCAACCCTTCCAACACCCCCCCCCCACACCACCCACCTAAATGCGGCCAACAGTTTCTGATGTCTGGCAGTGACGTCATTGGCTTGCGTCTTATACAGACTCACAGCCCTGCTCAGCTGTTCTTCTCGAATGGCTTGACCCAGTTCGAGGTCATTCAAGATGGGTTTGACCTCATTCTGGATGGGTCGGAAGAGTGTGGGTTGTGTGGTGTAGTTGTGGGTTGTGGAACTTTAACACCTTCCCCTGCCTGCTATCAACTCTTTTCTAATACCTCCTTTCTCATCACCTCTTTCACCGTCATCCCCTTTCCCATCAACCCCCTCCCCCTCTTCCCCTCTCTGCCCATAAACCCCTCCCTCCCATACCTCCCACTACCCCTCCCCTCCCTTTCCTTCTCCCATAAACCCCCCTCCACTCACTCCGTTGAGGGAAAGGTAGGAGGTGAGTCGCGTCTTAAACTCCCTCACGACTTGCTTCAGTTTGTTTTGTGAGATGTTCAACTCCACCTGGTATGTCTGCCTGTCCCGGTCGCTTTGTGTGCATTTCTGTGTGTATGTGTGTGTGTGTGTTTGTGTGTGTGTGTTTGGGTATATTTTTAACTTCAGGAAAACATCCAACCACATGTCTAGCTAGACATACAACCACACATACAACCACACATCCAACCAAACAAACACTCACAGCAGTGGCCTTAGCAAACTTCTTCTGTAACTCTCTGTACTCCTGTCTTTCCACCGCCATCTCCTTCTCCAGACATAAGCTATGTGTGTTTATGTGTGTGTGTGTGTTTGTGTGTGTGTGTGTGTATGTGTTGGCGTGTGTGTGTTTGTATGTGTGTGTGTGTTTGTATGTGTGTGTGTGTGTGTGTGTGTGTGTGTGTGTGTGTGTGTGTGTGTGTGTGTGTGTGTGTGTGTGTGTGTGTGTGTGTGTGTGTGTGTGTGTGTTTGAGTGTGTGTGTGTCTGTTGTATCTAACATCTGTGTTTCATATTGACTTCTACAGCGCTTCAACATCACTTCCAGATCTGCTTCCCTTGAGGGTCTGTGCTCCAGCTGCGTAGTTGTGGTGATGATGTTGATAACGATGGTGACGACGATGAGGATAATTACGATGATGCTGATGATGATGATGCTGATGATGATGATACTGATGATGACGATGGTGATTATGATGATGATGACGTAACATCTCAGTCACATGGTCGCTGGTCTGATTCTCCTCCCATCCTGGCTGGCTCGTCTTGTTGTACTGGTCTATGCAACGCTGTCGGAAAGTTCTCTTCAAGTTTATGGAAGAAACTATTTCAAATAAAGTTACATTAAAAAATATTTTCATGAATAAACTTTTTTATGTTTTCTAGTTCTTCAAATAATTTACGAGACATAAAAATTCGTTAAATCCCCTAAAAATAATTATTTAAACATATTTTAAATCGTAAAAAACACCCCTAACTTCAATATTGGCATCGATCTTCTTCATCGTCTGGTACAGCACCTGCTCACCACTGCACACTGCACTAGAGGGGTGGTCATCATGGGAGAGAATGTTCAAAACGGCCTTCAAGTCATTTTGACACTCTTTCAGGAATATAACCTGGCGTGGGTGAAGAGGGAGGAGAAGGGGATGGAAGCGGTAGTGATGGTTTGGGGGTTATACTGGATTTGTGGTGTTTTTTAAATTGCCTAAATCCATTTTTTGTTTTTGGGTTTTGAATATAGTTTTGGTTACTGTCCTTCCAACCATCTTATCCAACCAACCATACATCTCATCCTATCCAACCAACCATACATCTCATCCTCCCCCAACCAACCAACCCAACCACCCACAGAACCACCCAACCAACCCAACCAACCCAACCAACCAACCCAACCAACCCAACCAACCAACCAACCCAACCACCCACCCAACCACCCAACCAACCACCCAACCAACCACCCACAGAACCAACCTGTCTCTTGAAATCCTCCATCACCTCCTCATGCCTCCTCATCAACGCACCCAACCTCCTCTCCACTCCCTCTCCACTCTTCTCCATCTTTGATGCAAACTCCTTCTCTATTTTCAAATGCTCATCACCTTGCCTTAGAGCCATCTTTAAATTACACACAGTCATTTGTAGTGCTTTGATTTCAGAGTCTTTGTATCTCTCCATCTCTTCTTTTTCCTCTGTAACTCTCTCCTTTTCCGCTTTTAAAGCATCAATTTTGCTGATGATCTGGGAGGAGTTTGTGTTGGTGTAGTAGTGGCATTAGTAGTGCTTTTGGTTATGGCTAGTTTTTATATATTAAGTTAAAATAATTGTCTTTTTTCTTATTTAAAAATCAAGTATATGGCCAGCAAACACCTCACTCACTCACTGCAAATCTGTCACTCACTCACTCACTCCCTCACTCATTTCCTCACTCACTCCCTCACTCACTCACTTACTCACTCACTCCCTCACTCACTCACTCACTCCCTCACTCACTCACTCACTCCCTCACTCATTTCCTCACTCAATCCCTCACTCACTCACTCACTCACTCACTCACTCACTCACTCACTCACTCACTCACTCACTCACTCACTCACTCACTCACTCACTCACTCACTCACTCACTCACTCACTCACTCACTCACTCACTCACCGCACATCTGTCACTCTCCGTCAGCAAGAGCCTCGTTCCCTCTTCCACCAGCGCCTGAGGGCTCTAATAATAACAGTAATAATAACGATAATAATAAGAAGAATAATAATAATAATAATAATAATAATAATAATATTGAAAACTTTTTATCTTGACTTTTCTTAAATATAGATCTTTATATTTTATTTTATAAATATTAATATCAGATATATTAAATACGTTTATTATTATTTAATTAATTAAATATTTCTTGTATTCACAAACTGTTCATACGTTCTCTGGCGACTCGACGCCAGTGCTGGGCAACCAATCATTGGTTTGGACGGTGAGGTCAAACGGTTTGTGAAGCAGTTGTTGTTGTATTAGTTGTTTCTGTACCTTCCTTTCATCATCTTTGTGCTTGTGTTGTTGGTGGCAGTTTTGTAGTTGTTGCTGCAGAATCATTATTGTATCTTTGAGTTGTTGTAGTTGTAGTTGTGGTTGTGGCGGAGACTTTGGTAGGCATGGGTGTTCTTTGGATTTCTTTCGTTGTTTTTGTTGTTGTTTATGTTGTTTATGTTGTTTTTGCAGTTTGTGGGAGCAGGTGTGTGCGTGTTGAGAGCAACAGTGCACGGGTAGTTGAGGTGTGGAGATTAGTCTGACCGCTTGGTTTAGTTGTTCTAGTAGTAGTCGTTGTTGTTTTTCTAGGTGTTGTGCCGTTTTTTTAAGAGGATGTTGTTGTGGTTGAGGTTGTTGTTGTTGTTGAGGTTGTTTTAGATGTTGATTTTGTTTTGACGACTGGGATTTCAAATAGTTTAATAACTCTGTCACTGTTTGAGTTGAGAGTTGAAAGGGTTGTTGTTGTTGTTGATGGTGTTGTTGATGATGGTGTTGTTGTTGTTGATGTTGAGGTTGTTGATGTTTTTGAGGTTGTTGATGTTGTTGAGGTTGTTGATGTTGTTGAGGTTGTTGTTTTTGTTGTAAAGGAAAGGCATATCGGTTCAAGGTCTCATAAAAAGGACACTCCATCTTGTCTAGCGTTTCTCTGAGATCATCCACATTGTTGTTGTTGCAGTCGTTGCAGTTGTTGTTGCAGTTGTTGTTGCAGTTGTTGTTGCAGTTGTTGTTGCAGTTGTTGTTGCAGTTTTCGTTGCAGTTGTTGTTGCAGTTGTTGTTGCAGTTGATGTTGAGCTTGCTGTTCATGCACTCTGCTCTGTACTGAGTCAGCAGTTGCTGGGAGCAGCGTCAGGGAATTGTGTGCGGAGTCAATTGATCCACTACTTACTTTTCCACCCCTTTTCATTCATCCCAACGAATTATCCATCATCATCATCAACAACATCATCGTCATCATTATCGTCATCATCATCATCATCATCATCATCATCATCACCATCATCATCATCATTCCCACCATCATCACTACCACCATGCCCTTTCCATAATCACTTCCAAAAGACACTCACCAGAACAGCGCCACTATTAACCACAGGGAAATTCTTCACCCTGGTCAGATAGTGGGTGAGGGTGTTTAAAAGTGAACTTAAATTTCGATCCTGCACTTTGTCGCTTAGACACACCATTACGGAGGTCTTGCAATTGCCTCCCAATGCATCCTTCAAGAGGCTGGTGAAACGACTGCCGCTGTCATTGTGGTGGTGGTCGTAGTGGTGGTGGTCGTAGTGGTGGTGGTCGTTGTGGTGGTGGTCGTAGTGGTGGTGGTCGTAGTGGTGGTGGTCGTTGTGGTGGTGGTCGTAGTGGTGGTGGTCGTTGTGGTGGTAGTGGGGTTGGTGGTGAGTGGTGGTTAGTTGGTGGATGGTATTGGTGGTTAGGTGATGATGGGTGGTGAGTGGGTGGGTCAGGGCATACAGTAAGGGAACTTTAAAAGGACTAACTATGTAATACACACAAAAAAACACGCAAAAACTCACAGACACACACAAAAACTCACATACACACACAGACACACACAAACACATACAGACACACACAGACCAGTAATTGACGACTCGATCAGGAAAGGGCATCTCGGCAAGATTACCAACCAGCCTACAGAACGTAAAAACACACTTTTGCATGGCGACCTCTGATGAATGTTTAAGAATTATTCCTGAAGTGAAGGGCTGTGCGTGGGAGGGGTTGTTGTTGAAGGGAAGGATGATGAAGGAGGAGCGGGAAGAAATTACTGTCTGTCCATCCTTCTCCTGTTGTTGTTGTTGTTGTTGTTGTTGTTATGGCTGATAATGTTGTTGTTGCTGGTAGTGGTCAGATGTTGCGAGCTAGTTTGAATGTCGTTTTTAAGATTCACCTTTATCTCCATTCCCACCAACCTTCTTGTAGTTGAAGTGCACAAATGTGGCCCTCTCTCTCACCACCCCCTTGCCACACTCCACCAACAGCTGCACGCACCCCTCTACATCCTCCACCACCACCTCTTCCAGGCTCTGGTAGGGGAGTTTGTGTCTAGCATTTTACGGGTTTACGCCGCAGTTATTTAATTTAAATTTAATTTAATATTTATAATATAATACGAAATAGTCTATTATTTATATCAAATATAATTTTTTATTAATTAAATACTTAAATAAAGTTTCATTATTTCGCTAATGCTTACTGTAATAATGACGCCCGCTTCGGGTGTATGGAGGAGGTGGTGAGGGGTGGAGTGAGAGAAGTCAGAATTGAGGGTTTTTTGGAAAACTTTAGTTTCACTTTGATTTGATTCGCGTTGATTCGATTGACTTCGATTTGATCCGATTTGACTCAAGTTTGAATCTTGTTTTGAGTCTTTTTGTGATTTCGAGGCACCTTTAACGCTATACTTACTGTCAGAACGTTGTATTGGCGTGGTGGTGTTGGTGCTGCTAGTGCTTTGATTAGGCGAAAACTTAGTGGAATAAGGAGAAGAAGAAAGGAGGTTCAGTCTTGAGGAGAAGGTGGAGATTGAAGGCGTGTTGACGAGAAGGTCGCTGATGTGGTTGTCATCCAGCTGGAAGACACTCATGCCAAGACTGCTGCTGTTGTTGTTGTTGTTGCTGCCTCGCTCCCCGCCTGTTGGGGGTCAATGAGGGTTCAGACGTTTTGAAGGATTAAAGGGTTCTTGAAAGAGTTAAATTGAGATTATTATTTCTTTTTTATTGTTTAAACAAAGTGTACATACTATTTTAAGAAATTTTTTAACAAATATTATGTTAAACTTAAACAAGTAAAAGTTGCACCTGCATTGAGAGTGAAGTAGGCGCTGATAAAGTGGAAGAGGAGCGAGTCGTGAGGTTGGTCGCCCTTTCCAAAGAGACTGCAAGTCTTTCCTGACGATGATTCTCCTAGGAGAATGAGGCTGGTGTTGTAACCATGCAGGAAAAGTTGGAGATCTTTGAATAGAATGTTCTGGAAAATACTTCTGTTTGACGTCTGCTCATTGAACACTTCACTGAAGCTGCATTCAATTGTTTGAAGATTTAGTCCCTAAATCACTAAATTTTAGTGAAATTAATAATTAATAATTACTTTTTCAAAATGAATTTGAAATTGATTGCGAAGATTAAGATTTTCAGAGGTTTACCGGCATGATTTAATGAATTTTTTCGAGCTGGTATTTAATGATGAAGAATTGCGACAATAGACTTTAACATTCATTCTTTTCAATTACTTTTCCTACATTTTCCCCTCGTTATAAGATATAATTGTGTCTACATTCATAAATTATTGTGTCATTTTTTGACAAGTATTTGCTCTACTGACAATGTCATATTGACAAATCTATTCTCAGAGTGTTTACAAAGGATTCCATAGCAACACAAAAACGACAATCGGTAAATGTACTTTAATATTTAATGAAATATCTGAGATATTTTAAATACCAAACTTCACTTTTCCTAAATATCAAGTGCTTTTGCTGCATTTTTCAATCTTGCTGAAACTTTATCTGCCCATCTGATGATGATGATGGTGGTGAGGATGATGATGATGATGATGGTGGTGGTGAGGAGGATGATGAGGATGATGATGGTGGTGAGGATGATGATGATGGTGGTGAGCTAATTGACCAGAAAAGTGTGAAACTCTTTCGTCATGATTGATATTTGATAGGTTTAATTATTAAAGATCTGTTCTGAAAATAAAAGCTTTCTATAATTTCACTTCATGCTCTTAATGTACCATATTAAAATTAAAAGTTCGACTAACTCGAAACTACCAAGGGCTTTATAGAACTTTTTTCATTCTTATTGGGTCCCATTATTTGTGCTTAACCGAATATTAATAATATTTCGTGCAAATATAATTTATTCATTCGTCATCTATTTCAATGAATGCGCACCAATTTGGAAGTGTAGGAGGAATTATGAAAATGTTAATTCTCAGTTTGTGAACAATAATTTTAAAGTCTCAAACTTCCTAACAGACAATTGCTATTTTATCAATTTACGCTAAAGATTTTGAATTATTTCCAATCAAACACACACACGCAATATAATGAAGTCAAACATTTAGTGACTAATTCTTGTCATTCATTCAAGTGTTAGTGAATGCCTTTAATTACGGCATTCTTCAGGCGTCAGTTCGTGTCTTTGAATAAATGAAAGTTTGATTTCTTGATTTAGAGTATTTATGATACAATAATTTGTGAAGTTAGTTGAGTTTTTGTTAATTATTAGAATGACTGACATTTAAGTGACAATACAAAGTTATTTAATGCTTTTTTATTATTTGAAATCAAATAAATTTAAATAAAGTTTTTGTAAATTTTTATTACTGAAGAAAGGTCATTAAAATTTTTACATTAAAAAACCTCAAATGGATTAAAGCGAAGTTAACTTTTTGACCCGCCTTTAATTACCTGCGAATTTTGAATCTCAAATTTGAGAGTTTCATTAACTAACAAGCTGGAATAATATAATAATTAAAATATTTGTTTAAAAAATATATTTAGGATATTTTCTTGCAAATTGTTTTCAATTAAGAAACTTTAAACTGCTGAACCTAATAATCCAACAAGTCTACAAGTCTTACAAATCTACAAAAAAATAAGATTAATTGCATAAAATATTTAGATTGATCATAAAAAATAAAGATGTCAGACAACGAAGACGGTTCTGCCAGGATGACTGCCGAGGAGATGGACGAAAAACGAAGCGAAAACATCGCTTATCAATACTTGTGTCGTCTGGAAGAATCTAAAAAGTATTCAAAAACCTCATCATAAAAAAAATAATTTATTGTGCACAAAAATTCGCTAAAATAATCTAATAAAATAATCCTGCCATTGCAACCAATGGTTGGTTAGTCACCCCGCCCCCCTCTAAACCATTCACCACCAGATGGATCGAAGCGTGCATAGGGGAAGAGATAGCTGCCACAGTGGAGCTGGAGGAGCACCTCAGAAACGGCGTCACCCTCGCCAAACTCGGCCACTTCATCTCCCCTAGCAAGGTACATGGGGGTTTTATTGATGCATTTTCACACTAAAATTGTTTATGTTTTAAATTCTTGAAACCTTAAAACATCAAATGCACGTCAAGTTACCTCACTTTGTTTATAATGTATGTTTTATCATTTTAATGCTCACAACATATTAAGAACAACTCATCATCATCATCATCATCATCAACAACTCACCATCATTATCATCATCAACACCATCATCACAATCAACAACAACAACACACAGGTCAGTCTAAAGAAGATCTACGACTTCGACCTCTCGAGATATGAGGTGAGGCAGGCTCACAGTGTAAATGATCATTATTATTCTCCTTTCATTATCAGTTTGATTATTTTGTTATTTCTATTTAATTTATATTTTACTTTTTAAATCTTTAATTCTTTTATATTTTGATCTATATCAAGATTCAACTTGTTTTTCAATTAGTTTACAGGTTAAACATTTTAAATTGTATTTTTAATTTATTAAACGACTAGGAAATACCAAAAATGCAATAAAAGCAAAAGAATTAGACTTAATAGTTGTAATTAATGAAGTATGTGTGATGATAATGATGGTGACGATGATAAGGGTCAATTTAGACAGAATTTCCTTGGCACCATGGCAGTTAAATCAGAGGATGATTGTTGTGTAGTCACTAATTGGGTCACCTGGTAGTGGTAATAGTATTTCAAAAGAGTTATGGCAGTGCGTTAATGAACAAACCACACAAAAACACATTCACACACACAAACACACACACACACACACACACACACACACACACACACACACACACACACACACACACACACACACACACACAAACACACACACACACACACACACAGTCACGGGGCCTGCATTTCAGACACACTGACAACATCAACCACTTCCTTCTCTCTCTCAAGGACATCTCTTTCCCAGAGGTACTTTTACTACTACTACTACTACTACTACTACTACTACTACTACTGCTGCTACTACTACTACTACTACTACTACTTCTACTACTACTACTACTACTACTACTACTACTACTACTACTACTACTACTACTACTACTACTTCTACTACTACTACTACTACTACTACGATGCTTCACACCTTAGTACAGTAAAATACTATGATGTACATAGTGTAATGCTGTAAAGTGTACACTCCAAAAGCCTACAGTAGGACTCATTAAGTTTTAAATTCAAAATTGCAAAGCTATGCGGCAATATGAATAGGTTTCGAGACAGTCTAACAATAGGGATTAATTAACGCATAGTAATAATAACAAAAACAATAATAATGATAATAATGATAATATTAATAATAACATTAATAATAATAATAATAACATTAATAATAGTAATAACAAAACAACAACTATAGAATATAATTAATAATAATAATAAAATAAATTAATAATTTGAGTTCACATGCCGCCTATATACAAGTTTCCTATCCTCAATTTGAGTTAAATGAATACACTTTGAAATTCTCATTCATTTTGTCCATTCATTCACTTATCACATTTTTTGATGCAATAACTTCTGATTATTTAATTATCCTATTTATTCATTCATTCATTCATTCATTTCCTCACTCACCAATTCATTTGTGCATCTAATAATTCCCCCATTCATTCACTCATTCTCCCACCAATTCATTTTGCTAACCACTAATTCATTCACCATTCATCCATTCACCATTCATTCATTCACCATTCATTCATTAAGGCATTCACTGATGAATGCATGCGACCACCCAATGCACAAGCATTACATTCTAAATCGCACTAAACCTAATCCAAAATTCACTGAAAATTCATTGCATTCAAGTGACGTCACATAGGGATTAACCTCATAAATGGTGTGTTTTTTTTATTTTTTGTTGTTGCTGTTGGTGTTGGTGTTGTGTTTTTTGTTGATGCTGTTAGTGGTGTTAGTGGTTGTTGATGCTGTTAGTGGTGTTAGTGGTTGGGGTTTTTGTTTATGTTGCCTGTGGTGTTAGTGGTTGTTGTTTTTGGTGTTGTTTCAAGTGTTTATTTTTAGTTTAGGTGGTTCTTAAGAGCTTACCAATGGTTTTTTTTTCACACTGAACGAGAGTGTTGCTATGTTGATTAGGATAATAAATCATAAAAATAACTTTTTTCAATTTTTGAAAATATTTTTATTTGTATTATTCTCCCAATGTGTTTTTAATAAAGGTTGTCAAAGTCTGTCGCTTTAATGCTTCGTCATTCTTTAGTCACACTAACACACACACACAAACACACACACACAGACACACACACACACACACACACACACACACACACACACACACACACACACACACACACACACACATAAACACACAGACACACACACACACTAACACACATGTACACACACACACAAACACACATAAACACACAGACACACACACACACACACAGACACACACACACTAACACACAGACACACACATACACACACACACACACGCGCGCGCGCCCATGTCAAAAACAGTAACATCATCATCATTTTCTCTATCATCATCATCATCATCATAATCATCTTCATCATCATCATCATCAACATCATCATCATCACCACCACAAAGATCTTCTACCCAGAGACGACAGATGTATACGACCGCAAGAATGTTCCCAGACTCATCTACTGTATCCACGCCTTGAGGTGATGATGATGATGTTGATGATGATGATGATGATGATGATGATGATGATGACGATGAGGAAAAGTAACTTCAAGTTGTAGAATAAGGCGAAAAATCAAAATAGGTAAAGAAAATGTAAAAATATAATGATTTTAAAATATTAATACTAATATTATTATATAATTAATATAAATAATAATAATTATTCTCATTTTGCTGGTAGCTTGTACATGTTCAAGATAGGAAGGGCGCCCCAGATACTTGACCTCTACGGCAAGATTCAGTTCACAGGTCAGAGAGACCATCATCATCATTCCCAACAACAACCACCGCAACAACACCTTAACAACAACATCAACAACCACTCCAACAACAACCACTACAACTAACCCCAACAACAACAACTAACCCCAAAAACAACAAGAACAACAACAACCACAGACGAAGAGATCAGCAACATGAAGAGAGAGTTGGACAAGTACGGAATCAGCATGCCCTCCTTCTCCAAGATCGGAGGAATACTCGCCAATGAGGTGCTGATGATGATGATGATGGTGGTCGTGATGATGATGATGGTGGTCGTGATGATGATGATGGTGGTCGTGATGATGATGATGATGGTGGTCGTGATGATGATGATGATGAGGATAGGGTTGGGGCTGGTGATGATGATAATGATGGTGGTTAAGAGGAATGGATCAAAATATTATTTTACTCACATTTGACAGATGCCTGTGGATGAAGCTGAATGTGAGTCGAAGCATCATCATCACCACCATCAATACCATCATCATCATCATCATCATCATCATCATCACCACCATCATCATCATGACAAAAACAACAGTACATGCAGCTGTGATAGCCATCAACCAAGCCATCGACCTCGACCAGCCAGAACACACCTACCAAGCCCTCTGCAACCCATCCGGTTCAATAATAGAATAATTAATTAATTAATAAAAAATAATAATTATCATCATCATCACTATATCATCATTATTACTTTAAGAAATCATAAAAGGCATCTACTCCAAGTTATAAATAGCATCTATAATCATCATCACCATCATCATCATTATCATCATCATCACTATTTTGACTCCTCCTACAGCGCATCTCATGAATATGAATGAGGCGTACGCAGACGACTACCAGGCACAACTGCTCGAAGCCAAGAACTCGAAGGCCGAGAGTGCCAGAAACAGGGTTATTTTTTGTTGTTGTGGTTTAAATGTTTTATTTATTTTTAATTTTTAATTTAATATAATTAATATTTTAGTTGTTAAATAATTCTTTTTTTTTTCGTTCATTATTTATCAACATTTATAGGTTTTTGAAGGATTAAAAACCATAACAATTATTTATGTTTTGTGAAAGTTTTTCACTTGTATCCACACATCTTCACCACTATTATCATCACCACTATTATCATCACCACTATTATCATCACCACTATTATCATCACCACTATTATCATCACCACTATTATCATCACCACTATTATCATCACCACTATTATCATCACCACTATTATCATCACCACTATTATCATCACCACTATTATCATCACCACTATTATCATCACCACTATTATCATCACCACTATTATCATCACCACTATTATCATCACCACTATTATCATCACTACTATTATCATCACCACTATTATCATCACTACTATTATCATCACCACTATTATCATCACCACTATTATCATCACCACTATTATCATCACCACTACCACCACCATCATCATCACCACTACCACCACCACCATCATCATCACCACCATCATCACAACCACCATCATCACAACCACCATCATCACAACCACCATCATCACAACCACCATCATCACCACCACCATCACCACCATCACCATCATCATCACCACCACCGCAGTCACTGCAGATGGAGCAAGTAGCAGACGCCTACGACGAGCTGCTCACACAGGCAGAACTGCAAGGCAACATCAGCCACGTCAACCGTTCGTCCTTCCATTTTATTTATTTGTTTTATATATAAAATAGTTATTATTATTATTATTTTATTATTCATTTAATTATTTAAATAAAAATTATATTCTTTTAGTCTTCTTAATTGTTTTGTTTTGTTTTTGTTATTCTGTTTTTATTGTTTTTATTCTTTTATTACTCTTTATTCTGAAGCTTTAGGACTGCTGCATTAACCATAATTACCACCAATAACATAACAATAACAACAATATTCATTTAATTGATTTTTATTACCATTAATATTAACTTTTACAATAGCCATCATCATCATCAACTCAACAAACCACCCACCCACCCACCCACCACAATGCAACACCACACCACGCCACACAGTGTGTTACAGCGTTGCTGCGGTGAATGAGCGGCTATTGAGGGGGGATGGGCAGGGCTTGATGGGCGCGTTGAGGGGGGCAGCGGTGGTGGGCGTGGACGCGTCGTGTGTGGACGCCTACCTGCGTGTGATGGCTGCGTTGATCAGTGAGAAGGTTTGTTATTATTATTGTTAATTCTACTACTACTACTACTACTACTACTACTACTACTACTACTACTACTACTACTATTAATACTAATACTAGTACTACTACTACTACTACTACTACTACTACTACTACTACTACTACTACTACTACTACTACTACTACTACTACTACCACTACTACTACTACTATTACTACCACCATCACCTCTACTACTACCACCACCACACAGAAGGGCAAACACTTGAACATTGTGGAACTTCAGAAGGCCGTCAATATGGCCAATCAACTATGCCATAAACAACGCATTGGTTATTATTGTTATTATTAGTAGTATTAGTAGTAGTAGTAGTAGTAGTAGTAGTAGTAGTAGTAGTAGTAGTAGTAGTAGTAGTAGTAGTAGTAGTAGTAGTAGTAGTAGTAGTAGTAGTAGTAGTAGTAGTAGTAGTAGTAGTAGTAGTAGTAGTAGTAGTAGTAGTAGTAGTAGTAGTAGTAGTAGTAGTAGTAGTAGTAGTAGTAGTAGTAGTAGTAGTAGTAGTAGTAGTAGTAGTAGTAGTAGTAGTAGTAGTAGCAATCACTCTATACATTTCTAACCAATCAGAGGAAGCAGCGGTGAAGAAGATCAACCAATCGCTGAAGGCGGACAATGCCAAGGTGACCTTTGCTGAACTTGAGAATGCTGACCTCGGTCTTCCAGAGGTCAAAGGTCACGCCAGAGAGTTGTACCACGGGGAACTGCAAGTGATGAGGCAGGAGAAGGAGGTGGGTGGGTGTGGCCTGATGCGATGGGGGAGGCGTGGATGATCGTGATGGGAATTTTTATTGTTATGATGCATCATTATCATCATCATCACCACAATTATCATCATCATCATCACAATTATCATCTTCATCAACACCTCACAGGTTGATCTCAGCTTCGAAGATATCACGAGGGCGTTGTTAAGTGAGAACACCTATGCATCTCATTATCCACCCATCCAATCATATCACCAATTTCAAATATTTTATAGTTATAATTATAATAATAAAATATTATTATTATTATTATTATTGTTTTTATTAGTAATACAACATCGCCCATCAATCATCCCCTCTCAACCAATCACATCTTACAGTTCTCAACTCGATCGTCGAGATCAACACTCAAATTGACTCCGCCCACTTGACCCGTTTCCATGACGCCCTCAGGAACCCACACGCTCACCTGAATGACCTTGATGACCTCAATGACGAAAAGTACATCGAGGTTAATATGACTTTCGTTTGATTTAATTAGCGTTATTTTCATCGTTATAATCTTCATCGGTACTATTAAAAACATCATCATCATCATCATCATCATCATCATCAGGAACTGAAGAAATCCAAGCTCAGAAAGACCAACGTGCGTACTTTTCTTAAATAACACATTAATTATAATTATCTTTTTTTCATTAAGCTTTCCACTCTCTTTAAATATAAATAACTTTTTGGAGTAATAATAGCCAAAATATAAAATTAATAATAATAATAATTATTATTCTTATTATTTATTCTGAATAATTGTATCCTAATCAGGAGCGCAACAACCTCCTGACGTACATGGAGATCCAGAGGACGATTGCTTACGTCAACAATGACGTCATAAAACACCACGAATGTACGTTGTTTACACGCACACCTACACACACACACACCAACACATACATACACACACACACACACACACACACACACACACACACACACACACACCAATACACACACACACAAACACATAAAATCACACACACACAGTCACACACACACACACACACACAAACACATAAAATCACACAAATACTCACACACACACACACACACACACACACACACACACACACACACACACACACACACACATATAAACACACAGTGGTGAGGGCTGTGGAGGCGATTAATGAGGCACTGTTGAATGACGACGCACATGTGACTTATGAGACACTCGTGAGGGAGGCTGGAGTGGTGGAGGTGGGTGGGTGGGTGGAGTGTGGGTGAGGGAGGTGGGTAGGTGGAGTGTGGGTGAGGGAGGTTGGAGTGGTGGAGGTGGGTGGGTGGAGTGTGGGTGAGGGAGGTGGGTGGGTGGAGTGTGGGTGAGGGAGGCTGGAGTGGTGGAGGTGGGTGGGTGGAGTGTGGGTGAGGGAGGTGGGTGAGGGAGGTGGGTGGGTGGAGTGTGGGTGAGGGAGGCTGGAGTGGTGGAGGTGGGTGGGTGGAGAGTGGGTGAGGTGGCTGATAACAACACCAACAACAACAATAACACAAAACAAGACATAAAATACAAAATCACAGAACATGAGCACCACATAACAAAAACAACAACACATAACAGCAAAAAGAACAACAACATCACAGAACACCAACAACAACAACAACAACGTCACAGAACGTTCAAGAGGCAGCAGGCTTGCACTACCATGACGTCATGAAGGAGACTCTACTCTGCAAGAGAGAGGTTGTTGTTGTTGTTGAGGTTGTTGTTGTTGATGTTGTTGTTGAGGATGTTGATGATTTTGTTTTATAATTCAACATCTACTAAAACCACCAAACACTACAACTACCCAAACTTACTATAACCCTCATCAAACACCACTATAATTGACAACTACCCACCACCAGCATCAACTATCCCACCCATCCACCACCACCATCACCCACCCACCAACCCATCCCTCCCCTCCCCCCTCTCTCCACAGGAGACGGGGGATGAGGAGGGGGTGTTGTGGATGGACGAGATACAAGCGTCAGTCAACCAAGCCAATGCTGATGCCAGAGAGGCCGAGAATTGTTGGTGGCGCTAGTGGTGCTAGTAATGATCTTGTGTGCTTGGGTGGGATGATAATGATGATGAGGCAGGGTGAGGATGATGATGATGATGTAGTTGGAGCGATGATAATGATGGTGGTGATGTAGATGGAGATGCTAATGATGATGAGGCAGGGTGAGGATGATGATGATGTGTGTGATTGGGGTTATAATAATGATGATCCAACCCACCCACCTCCTCTTTCACTCACCTGCAGTGGCCTACATTTGTAGTGGCCTACACACCCATTTCACCCATCTCACCCACCTCACCCTCCTCACACCCCTCCTCACCCTCTTCACCCACCTCATGCACCTCACCCACCTCTCCCACCTCACCCTCCTCACCCACCTCACTCTCCTCACCCACCTCACCCACCTCATGCACCTCACCCTTCTCACCCTCCTCACCCACCTCACCCACCTCACCCCCCTCACCCACCTCACCCTCCTCACCCTCCTCACCCACCTCACCCTCCTTACCCACCTCACCCTCCTCACCCACCTCACCCTCCTCACCCACCTCACCCACCTCACCCACCTCACGCACAGTGTCGGCAAGGGTGGCAGCGATAAACCTCGCAGTCGAGAATGAAGATGAAGAAGAGATGGGAGCTTTCCTGACTGACCTTCCCGCCAAGGTTTCCGTGGGTTGGGTGGCCCAGTCAGTTAAGACCCTGGTTTATCCCTAAGGCCTTAGGTTCAATTCACACCATGTCTAGTAGTGAATGAAATTTTTTAGTGGTCTAAAATCATTATAATAATTATTATTATTTAATTCTTATTATTCTTATCATCACCATCATTATCATCATCATCACCATCATTAACATCATCATCACCATCATTATCATCATCATCACCATCATTATCATCATCATCACCATCATTATCATCATCATCACCAAGGTGAAGGCGAGCAAGGGTCTGGTGCCAGCTTATCTGGCGTGCATGCAGACGCACAAGAGGAACAAGATGGCTGCCCGTCAGTGTTGTTGTTGTTGTTGGGGGAGATGTGTTGTTGTGTTGTTGTTGTTGTTCTTTTAGGTGTTGGGAAAGGGTTTTGCTATGTTTAGCTACACCAACCCTCTTCTCTTCCACCATCCCCAATTTCTACCTTCTCACTTTAAGCCCTCCCCTTCACCACCAACCTTCTTCTCTACTACACTACTTACCTCCCCCTCCTCCCAAACCACCAACTCCACCCCCCCCCCACAGATGCACCATCCAATGTAGGCTCCGGTTGGATGCACAACACACTGAAGGGTGGCAGCAAGTACTACTTCAACGTTAACAGGTGTTTATCTTGTCTTATGGATATTATTATCATTATATTACTCTTATTATTAATATTATTATTATTATTAGCAGTAGTAGTATAATTATTATCATTTTTATTGTTATCATTCTTTTTTTATGTTTGTTAACCTCATTGTTATTATTTTATTTTTGTTATCGTTAACATCATTATAATCCTTATAAGTATTATTATAATAGGGATTATTAATGATATAATATTATAATGATGATTAATAATAATAATATTATAATGAGGATTAATAATAATAATATTATAATGAGGATTAATAATAATAATATTATAATGAGGATTAATAATATAATAATTTTTCTGTTATGAACAGCCTCCAGGGGTCGTGGAGGGAGGAGGAGGGATATGTTGAAGATGGGTCCATCCTCACTAAGAGGGACATTGAGGTGGGGGGGGGGGTTGGTTAGGGTAGATGGGGGTTGCGACTATGGAATGAGGGGTGACAGGTGTAATGGTTTTAATAGTTTGTATAGTCATCATTATAGATAACGATTTCACAACCTCATCTTTACACACCAACATTTTCTCAAAGCAGCATCTTCTCACACCACCACCCACACACCTACCCCCCACCACAATCTCTACCCCACCCCACCCACACACCTACCCCCCACTACAATCTCTACCCCACTCCACCCACACACCTACCCCCCACCACAATCTCCACCCCACTCCACCCACGACAGACGTGCCTACAAACAGTGAACCAATCGAGTCCCCTCAATTGGCTCTTCAAGTCACGTGAGCCATACGTCATCAAGCTGCAGGCGCACGCCAAAGGGTGGCTTTTGAGGCGGCATCTGGCGACTAGAAGAAAACTTTTC
Source organism: Piscicola geometra (assembly GCA_943735955.1). Classification (NCBI taxonomy): domain Eukaryota; kingdom Metazoa; phylum Annelida; class Clitellata; order Hirudinida; family Piscicolidae; genus Piscicola; species Piscicola geometra. The sequence goes on along the minus strand of OX030965.1, from coordinate 5,966,822 downwards.
GCCGATAATTTGTTCTCTATTTTGATAATCCAGGTATTTTGGGTTGTTTATTGTGCTTAACTGATGTTGAATTTGAGATTTTTATGGGATTCTATTATTTTATTAAAGTCTATTATCTTGTTTTTTATTTATTAAATCAACACTGTTATCAGCATCACCACCACCATCATCGTCATCACTGCCATCATCATCATCATCATGACCACGACTACAGCGATGGTGGAGGCGGGTGCTGCAGCGCCTACAGCTTCACAGACGCATGCAGTACTACCGGGAGAACTGTGCAGCTGTTGTGCATGTGAGTGTTTTTGTTGTGATTGTGAGTGCTTGTTGTTGTATGTTTTGTTGTTGGCAGTGTGGTTGTTGTCATTATTGTTGTTGTTGTTGTTCTGTTGTATTGCTGATGTTTTGTCACAATTGTAGGGTTATTTAGAATATATATAAAAATAAAACAAAAAACCTCTTAAAAACAGCACTAGAACTCTCAACAACAACAACATCAACAACAACACCAGCAACAACACCAGCAACATCAGCAACACCACCAACAACAACACCACCACCAACAACAACATCACCAACATCAGCAACAACACCAAAAACATTAACAACAACAACAACAACAACAACAACACTGCAGGCACAGTCCCTAGTGAGGAGGCACCTCGCACACAAGCGCTACCATGACCGACTCCACTTCTTCAAGCAAAACGTTAGTATTATTATTATTTGTATTAGTATTATTTTTTATTGTTATTTTTATTATTTTGTTATTATGAACATCATTATCATGCAGGAAGACTCGGTGGTGAAGATACAGTCGTTTGTGAGGTCTGCACTGGCCAAGAAAGACTACCAGACGCTGAGTCAGTGTTGTTGTTGTTGATGTTGTTGTTGTTGTTCTTGTTGTAGTTATGGTTGTTGTTGTTTCCTTTTTACCTAAGACATTCCATGATCAACAACACAACAAATTCCAACACCATCAATACTACAAAACGTTACAACAACAACACCCACAACAACAACAACACCACAATAACAACACCCACATCAAAAAAAACAACAACACCCACAACAACTACAACACCACCCACAACATCAACAACACCACAATAACAACACCCACAACAACAACACCACATCAACAACACCCACATCAACAACAACAACACCACCCACAACAACATCACTAGCACCCACAACAACAACAACAACCACACTACCCACAACAACAACAACAACAACAACAACAACAACAACACCACCACAACAGTGCACGGGGACACACCATCAGTGCCGATGATCCGAAAGTTCTTGCATTTGTTGGACGTCACTGAGAAGGACTATGCCGAACAAATCGGTGTGTTGTTGATGTTGTTGTTGTGATGAAGATAGTGATGATGATGATGGTGGTGGTTGGGGTGGGGGAGGGGTAAGATGTGGTGTTATTTTTGTTGTTGTTGGTTGTGGGAGATTTATGGGGAGAGGGGTAGTGTGCTCTGGTAGAGGTAGGGTTTTATGGTCGTGTGGTTTATCCACTCATTCATCCACCACGCACTCCATCTCAAATCTTACCCAACCCAACCATCCACCAATCCATCCTCCAACCCAACCCAACTCAACACAACCAACCCCCCTCCATCCCAACCCCCTCCATCCCAACCCCCTCCATCCCAACCCCCTCCATCCCACCCACCCTCCATCCCAACCCCCTCCATCCCAACCCCCTCCATCCCAACCCCCTCCATCCCAACCCCCTCCATCCCACCCACCCTCCATCCCAACCCCCTCCATCCCAACCCCCTCCATCCCACCCACCCTCAGAACTCGACAACCTCAAACAGCGCCTGGTGCGTGACATCCGTCGCAACCAAAACCTCGACCAGGTGCTCTCGGAGATGGATGTGAAGATCGGATTGTTGGTCAAGAATAGGATATCCCTCCAGGTGTGAATGGGAAGGGGGGATGGATGGGAAGGGGGGGTGGATGGGACGAGGGGGTGGAGGGGGGGGGGTTTGGAATGGTGGGTGGGTGGGTGAGGGTGGGTGGGTGGTGGAAGATTTGGATGGGGGTAAGGAGTGGAGTTTGGCATGTTAGGAGGAAGGAATGAAGTTGGGATGAGGTTGGCATGGTTGGAGGTAGGCATGGGGGAAGATGGTGGGTGAGTTTGAGATGATTACCACCACCATTACACCATAACAACTCTAACTACTCAACAAAAACAACAACCACCCTCAGGACTTGATCACGCAGAACAACAAATTCCTCAACACCAACAGCACCAACAACGCCAACAACCGCCACAGCATGCCAACCACAACATCATCCACAACAACAACAACAACAACGACGCACGGTGGTCTGAAAGCGCTGAGCAAGGCAAGCCACGACAAGCTGCAGGCCTACCAGCACCTCTTCTACCTCCTCCAAACGCAACCTCACTACCTCGCCAAGCTCATCTTCCTGCTTCCCCAGTCCAAAACTACCAGGTTGTTTGTTATTATTAGTTTTTCTGTATTATTATTATTATTATTATTTTGAAAATATTATTACTATTATAATAATTATTATTTTATTGCTATTTTTATTAATTTTTGTAAAAAATTGTTCATATATTATAATTACTACATTTTTCTCAGCACCATTGCTTTTATTTATATTTCAATTTTATTATATTAATTTCATTCTCTTCCTCTTCATCCTCATCATCCTCACCTCCTTCTCACCACCACCATCATCCCTCCACCAACACCATCATCATCACCACCACCATCATCATCATCACCATCATCCCCCCCCCCTGCACCACCACCATCATCATCATCATCACCATCACCATCATCATCATCACCCCCCCCCCCCTCTCCCACTATCACCATCATCATCACCACCACCACCATCATCATCATAATCACCACCACCACTATCATCATCACCACCACCACCAACAGATTCATGGAGAGCGCCATCTTGTCGATCTTCAACTACGCAGCCAATCATCGGGACGACTTCATGCTGCTAGGCCTCTTCAAGACCGCCCTGCAGGAGGAGATCACGTGGGTGGGGGGGGGAGGGGGGTCGGTTGTGGGGGGGTTGAGGGTGGGTTGTGGTGGGGGTCTTGTTGGGTTTGAGGGGTGGCAAAGATGGTAAAGTCGTTGGACCTGCAACTGAAGGTCGCCAGTTCGAATCCCTGTTCAGCCAACAACCGTGAGCTATCATATACCTAGTGTATATGATGCGGTGTTTCACGACGTATGTCGTGAGTGGCGCCTCAGTTGCGTGCCTTGGCGCATTATAAATACGCATTATTTTATAAAATCATAAAGGTATATATCATCATCACCACCATCACGATCAACATCATCACCATCATCCTCACCATCATCCTCACCATCATCCTCACCATCATCACCACCATCATCACCACCATCATCCTCACTATCATCATCACCACCACCACAGGAGCAGGATCACTTCTCCCTCCGACATATCGACCGGAAACCCCATGGTCGTCAAGCTCATCGTCAGCTTCAACAGGTAGAATAAATAATAAAAAAATAATAATAAAATTTCTTATAAAATTCAAAAAAATTGATTTAGAACTTTTCCATGAATTTTTTTCTCTTACAGAATTATTTACATTTTCTCCAATTACACCACACACATCACACACTCGTTTCACCCACCTAGCACACTACAATTACTCACCACCAAAATTCCACCAATACAGTCTCAACCACACAACACCCAGTCCCAACCACACTACAACCAGCCCCAACCACACTACAACCAGCCCCAACCACACTACACCCAGTCCAACCACACTACACCCAGCCCCAACCACACTACACCCAGCCCAACCACACTACACCCAGTCCCAACCACACTACACCCAGTCCAACCACACTACACTCAGTCCAACCACACAACACCCAGTCCCAACCACACTACACCCAGTCCAACCACACTACACTCAGTCCAACCACACAACACCCAGTCCCAACCACACTACACCCAGCCCCAACCACACAACACCCAGTCCCAACCACACTACACCCAGCCCCAACCACACAACACCCAGTCCCAACCACACTACACCCAGTCCCAACCACACAACACCCAGCCCAACCACACTACACCCAGTCCCAACCACACAACACCCAGTCTCAACCACACAACACCCAGCCCAACCACACTACACCCAGTCCCAACCACACAACACCCAGTCCAACCACACAACACCCAGCCCAACCACACTACACCCAGTCCCAACCACACAACACCCAGTCCCAACCACACAACTCCCAGTCCAACCACACAACACCCAGCCCCAACCACACTACACCCAGTCCAACCACACTACACCCAGTCCCAACCACACTACACCCAGTCCCAACCACACAACTCTCAGCCCAACCACACTACACCCAGCCCCAACCACACAACACTCAGCCCAACCACACTACACCCAGTCCCAACCACACTACACCCAGCCCCAACCACACTACACCCAGTCCCAACCACACAACTCCCAGCCCAACCACACTACACCCAGTCCCAACCACACTACACCCAGTCCCAACCACACTATACCCAGTCCCAACCACACAACTCCCAGCCCCAACCACACCCAACCAACACGACAGAACACCCAGGGGTCAAAACGTCTTGAGGGAATTGTTGGGAGGCTTGGTGGGCGAGGTGTTGGCCAACAAGGATCTCTGCATCAACACAAATGTCGTCGACGTCTACAAGCAGTGGCTGAATGCACTAGAGGCTGCCACTGGGAAGCCCAGGTGTGACATTTTGCATGTCATTTTTGCTAGATTTTATCTCCGTTTGTAAATGTTTTTTGGGGTTCATAAGAGCATTTTTGACTGAACTTCTCAAGTAAACCATTTATTGTTATAGAAAAATTCGCTCTAATTCATTTTTCACCACAACTTTACGCTACTACCACAATTGGTCAAAATTCCAACCAACTCCCTTCACCTCCTTCTCTCAACCACCCTTCTTCCACTCTGAAAACCATTTTGTTCACCCCCTCCCAACCACATCCTCCCAACCACCACCTCCCAACCACACCTCCCAACCACCCCCTCTCAACCACACCTTTCCAACCACACCCTTCCAACAACCCCTCCCAACCACCCCCTCCTAACAACCACACCCTCCCAACCACCCCCTTCCAACCACCCCCTCCCAACCACACCTTCCCAACCACCCCCTCCCAACCACACCTTCCCAACCACCCTCTCCCAACCACCCCCTCCCAACCACACCTTCCCAACTACATCCTCCCAACCACCCCCTTCCAACCACCCCCTTCTAACTACACCCTCCCAACCACACTCTCCTAACCACACTCTCCCAACCACACCCTCCCAACCACCCCCTTCTAACCACACCCTCCCAACCACACCCTCCCAACCACCCCCTCCCAACCACACCCTCCCAACAACCACACCCTCTCCCAACAACCCCTGCCAGCGGCATGCCATACGAAGTGACGGTGGAACAGGCCCTGGCACACGAGGAGGTCTCCAAGCGCATCGGCCACACCATCGCCACCCTGCAACAGGCTGCCCACCACTTCCTCACCTCCATCCTACAGAATATCCACATGATCCCGTTCGTTTGGGAGGATTGAGTTAGGGTTAGGGATAGGGTTGAGGTTAGGGTTAGAGTTAGAGTTAGGTTTAGGGTTGGGACTTTCACTATCTGAGGTTTTAGTGGTTTTTGATGTTCTATCACCATCATCAGCATCAAAACCATCATCAGCATCAAAACCATCATCAGCATCACCATCATCATCATCACAACCATCGTCATCATCACAACCATCATCAGCATCACCATCATCATCATCACAACCATCATCATCATCACAACCATCATCATCACCATAGCTACGGCATGAGGTACATGGCAAAGGTGATGAAGAGCACACTACACGAGCGCTTCCCTGAGACTGCCGAGAAGGAAATAATCAAGGTTTCCCGCTATTTTATTTCCTCATTTAATCTAATTTATTATCTATTAATATTTTTTAAACAAATATAAATGTTTTTTTAACTTTTTAGAAAACTTTGTTTTATTTTATTTTTCATTCGCCATTCATCCATCAATTTGTTTCAACCACTATCACTCTATCCACCCACCAAACAGTTTTGTTATGCTACTTAATCCACCTTCCACCCTGCAACCTAATCAACCATGACAACCACCCCGCCTAAACTCACCCACTTACCAAACCAACACCCCCAACCACCCTCTCAGATCATCGGCAACTTCATCTACTACCGCTACATCAACTCGGCGATAGTGGCACCAGACGCCTTCGACATCATCGACGTCGGTGCATCTAACGGCCTGACGAACGAGCAGCGGCGAAACCTCGGCTCCATCGCCAAGATCCTCCAATTCTCCGCCTCGAACAAGGGTTTTGGCAGCGACAGTCCCCACTTGATTGGCATGAACAAGTACATCAGCGAGGCGCACGCAAGTTTCAAGGCGTATTTTCTTGAGGTGTGCAACGTTGAGGAGCCAGAAGTGGTCTTCAACATCGACCAGTACTCCGATATCTCGCGTATCACCAAGCCTGTGATCTGCATTTCCGCCGGCGAGATGGTCGACATGCATCGTCTGCTAGTCGAGCACGCCCGCACTATTGCGCCCTCCTCCGCTGATGCACTGCACGAACTTCTAGCGGACCTGGGCGCAGTTCTGCCGGTCGAGGCGTTGTTAGGCGAGAGTTCAGCGGAAGACAAGCGCGAAAGACTCGCCAAGACCGAGATCACTCTAACACTATCGAGCAAGCACGAGCTGTTGGAGGGCGCTGACGACGGGTTGGACGGCTTATGGGTGCGCACGAAGCAGATGATCGTGGATATTCTACGCTGCCAGAAGAGCGGCGACAACCTTTCATGCATCCTGAACACTCGAGCAACCTCCCACGAGGAATCGGTTCACCGCGCCGTGGTCAAGGAGAGGGACAGACAGGAAAGCAAGGCCGATGTCAGCAAGGTCAGTCGCCAAATGTCGCTGAGGGGTGCGCAAGATTGCAGTGGCATGTCGCTGGAAGAGATGAAGGTCGTGGTGAGAGGCAATCTGGTGCAGTTGCAGGAAGGAGCGTATGTGGCTGAAGGAGGAGACTATCAAAGTGTCTTTGATTCTATCCTCAAGGTTCCTTTGTTGTTGTACGTTTGATTTTATGTTTGAGTGTGCGTGTTGGTGTGTGCGTTATTGCACTTTTTTTCTTCTTGTTGTGAGCTTAATGTCTCCACCACTACTACTAGCACTGTCAACCACCACTGACATCACCACCACCACCACCACCAAGAACCACCACTACCACCAAGAACCACCACCACCATCACCACCACCACCACCACCAAGAAGCACCACTACCACCAAGAACCACTACTACCACCAAGAACCACCACTACCACACAGGACTTTCGTAACTTGCGGCTACAGCGTCAGTTGCGGCGCAAAGAGTTGAAGCGACTGCAAGCTACACTCTCGAACCTCCTAGCCAAGAAACACTTCTTCGAGGAACAAATCAACTACTACAATCAGTACGTGAGAAGTTGTCTAGACAAGCAAGCTGCCAAAGCCAAGTGAGGGGGTGGGGTGTTTGATTGGGGGTGGGGTTTGGAAGGATGGGGCTAGCTCCGAGTGGAAAGAGTTTTTTTATTTTTTATTCTCCAATTTGTACTATTACTCATAAATTATTAATAATAAAGTTTATCATCATCATCACTATTATCATCATCATCACCACCGCCACAGGAAGAAGATAGTGGTGAAGTACACGGCATCTCGTCTGCACGAGAAAGGGGTCCTCCTCGACATTGAAGGACTCAAGTCCAATCAGTCAGTATCATCATCATCACTACACACACACAAACACACATACAAACACACACACACACACACAAACAAACACACACACACACAATTACACATACATAAACACACACTTTAACACACACACATTAACACACACACACATTAACACACACACACACATTAACACACACACACATTAACACACACACACACATACACACGCAGATTCAAGAACGTATTATTCGACATAGCTTCGACTGATGCTGCAGGCCTCTTCATCATCAACGCCAAGTTCATGGGGGTCAACATGGAGAAGTTGCAACTCAACTTCCAGGTCATACTCTTCATTCCTTCAATTGTCTTCCATCCATCCGTTCATCCGTCTTTTCATCCATCTATTCATCCATCTTTTAATTTATCCATTCATCCTTCATCTTTTTATCCGTCCATCTTTTCTTTCATGCCTGTACATTTTTTATTGGCAGACACACCCAACCCTTGCAAGCACCCCTTCAATCCACCTAACCCTCCAAAACCATCCCAGCTCTCCCAAACCACCCCAGCTCTCCCAAACCATCCCAACTCTCCCAAACCATCCCAACTCTCCCAAACCACCCCAGCTCTCCCAAACCATCCCAACTCTCCCAAACCACCCCAACTCTCCCAAACCATCCCAACTCTCCCATCCCATCCCAACTCTCCCAAACCATCCCAACTCTCCCAAACCATCCCATCCCATCCAGGACCTTCTGGAACTACAGTACGAGGGGCAAGCCATCATGAGATTGTTCGACAGGGCTCAAGTCAATGTAAACCTTCTCATCCACCTCCTCAACAAGAAGTTCTATGGATTGAAGTAGATCCATGCATGGATGGATGAGTGGATGGATGGATCGATGGATGGGTGGGGGGGTGGGTGGATGGATGGGTGGGTAAGTTGGTGGATGGATACATATATGGGTGAATGGATGGATGGAAGCAAACTCTTTGATTTTCAGACATCCCCTTATCTTTTTTTTCATATCATATAATTAATTATTATAATTAATTATTTTTTCAAACTATTTTTAATTCCCATTTTTTTATTTTCTTCATTCCATTCCCATAGTTGCTAGTTCGCTTGCTTAGTATCAATTTGTTCTGAATTTCTACTAAAATCAAAATTATTATTATTAGAAAAGTTTCTATTTTTGTTTTAATGATCAGTGAAATTATGATGATATTTTTAATCCTCTTATTATTTTTTTTCTTTTATTTTTGTTAACGTAGTTTTGAGTTTTCTTCAAAAACAATCATCATCGATATATTTTCTGATTTATTTTCCATCAGTACCTTTGATATATTTAGTGTCTTTGACTGCGCTAGAATCATTTTGTAGTTGTTTTCTTGGGAGTCAAGCCATTTTTGAAATTATTGTTTTTATTTTTCTGAATTATTTTCATTTTCTTGATTCATCACCTTCGTCTCTTTATTTCGTATTAAGATTTCAATTCATATGCTATGTAACCTTATATCATTGAGATCATCATCAGTCGATCATCATCACCATCATCATCATCATCATCATATCCTCTCTTTGCAGCTTACTTCGTTATTATTGTCAGTCAATTAATTGAACTTGAAAAAAAAGAATTTATTTTATATTCATCATCATCATCACCACCACCACATCATCATCATCATCATAACCACCGTTATCATCATCATCATCATTATTATCATCATCATCATAACCACCGTTATCATCATTATCGTGTCCAATGTATGCATGGTTTGTAGCCTTGTCAAATAAAACCTCTAGAAGCCATCCTTTCTTTCCATAGCGCCTAACTTTTCATCATCATTATTATCATTACTTTTAATATTATTATTATTAGTAGTAGTAGTAGTATCATTATTATTAGTAGTAGTAGTAGTATCATTATTATTAGTAGTAGTAGTAGTATCATTATCATTAGTAGTAGTAGTTTTATCATTATTATTGGTATTATCCATGTTAAACCTAGGGTAAACCACATAACGCAGGAAGTCTGTCTGGCCATCGACGAATCTCAACCTCCGTTTGCCACCACCTTTCTTCCCTTTTCCACCCCTCTTGTTATGAAGCTTATTCATTTTATTATTTTTATTTCTGTTTTTACTAACACCAACAACATCATCATCATAATTACCACAACCATCATCATCACCACCACCATCATCATTATCATCATCGACAACAAATTCTACCGGTGAATTCTCCCTCACCTCGCAGACCACCACGATCGAGAAAATAATTGCGAACGCACCCACAGCCATCACCATGCCACCCACGTACAACAGTGGGTTTGTCGTCTGTAACAGGAATATACTTAGTCTTCTATCGTCTGCTGTTTGTGCCGATGATGATGATGATGGTGATGGTGGTGATGATGATGATGGTAAGGATGATGATTTTTTAGGTTCTTTTTTTGTTTCTAGTGTTGTCAAAACTTCTTTATTGGAGTTTGTAACAGAACTATTATCATTCCTTCCTCCATTTGTCACAACACCACCACCATCTCTCCCATCATTCATCACGGAACCACCATCTCTTCCACCACTCTCACCAACATCACCACTACTACCATTACCACCACCACCAAACTCCATCTGGTAGCTCAAACAACTGACACACACACACAGCATGATAAGCAGCAGACCACCCATTGACGACGCCACAGCTTGCCACACAAGAGGCCAAGGCCTTGGATAGTGGGCAGGGAGGTGATTAGGGGATTTCTGTGGTGTTAGTGGTGGGCAGGTGAGTGGATGGATGTGGGGGTTGGTAGATGGGTTGTTTGGGTTGAGGTGGTGGGTTGATAGAATGAATGGGTGGGTTGTGGGAGTGAGTGTAGGTGGGTTGAGAGAGTGAATTAGTGAGTGAGTGAGTGGTAGATTGAATGAGTAAATGCCTTATTAAATTTCCTTTAAATATATAAACATTCCCACCTTCCTCGGATATCCATCATTGAAAAGTCTCGACTTTTGCAAGTGGGCATTGGTCGAATCGTTAATAACTGACCTTTTTAGAGGCCTATTCAAAATTCTACCGGCGTTAAACATATCTTTAAAATCGTTAAATACTACATCTTTGATTAAAATATTTACAATGCAATCTTGTATTCAAATAAGCTAATTATTTGATAAAATTAAAATTTAAACATCAATTCAAAAAGTGTTCACTTGGTTGTCGTTCTGGCAAGCCTGTACACTCGCATTTAAGCTCTTCCAGCCAGGCGTGCACACTTCAAGAGTCATCAATTCTATTCCTTCACAAACCCGAACAACAGCGTAAATGACATTCCTTGTTTCGCTTCAATGAATTCTCAAGCCTCCTGCAAGTAGCAACACGCGTGTCTGCTGCTGCTACTATTGCAACAGATCTTCCATTGTTTCTTGTCGCTAAGGACTCTTCCTCGAATATTGATTGGAACGTTTCGAAGTTTGTATGTCATGCATGAGGCATTTGGATGTCTGTTTTTGTGTGCTTGGAAGCATGTGGATGGGTCGATGACTGCAACTCAGTCAGCTGCCTGGCTGGGTCCTTAGCAGTTTTGTTTTATAATATTTATGTATAGTGGTTATAAAATTTATTAAAATTTCATGCAATTTGAGTATAATTGTATAAATTGGGTTTTGTTTTATTACAGGTGACTAATGAAGCTCTACATAAATGTTCTCTTTTAAGCTACTCACCTTTTCCGTACTTTAAATAAACCTTAGATTGTCTCCAAAATCTTCATAAACTGTATAAATGAAACTTTTTATTTCAAAAAATAACATATAAATACTCAAAAAATGGGCGATTCGATGAAAATAAGCGATATTTTGAGAGTGATGAACATTGATCAAGACCCTCCTCCATCTACCCACCCAGTGCCCCAGGCCTCATGGGACCTATACGAGATGATTCAGGCCTTTCTGCAGGTTTCATGCCACCATTTTGGTTTGGTTTCATAGCTGGTTAAGGCACTTATTTGTGTTGTAAGGTTGTGGGAATTTTTTTTCTGGTTAGTCTTTGACAGGTAACTATGAGACCTATAGTATAGGTAGCAAAAATGAGAATACTTTCATTAATTTTACCTGTTTGTTTTGAATCAAAATTAATATAAAAAGTACAATGTCAGGATCTGTTTTAAAACTTCACTAGATCACATTGTAAATAGTAACTAAAAAATAATTTAAAGGGCAAAAATGACATACAAAATATCACGAAACTCCACTCATAGGCGCCGAGCTACCACGTTTACTTTGAAATCATCCTCATCGTGTGGATAGCTCGTCTGCTTTTGTTCACTCAGAGTTACAAACCAGCTCGAACAGCTCTCACCGAAAAGGTTGAATAATGTACAACATTATATAATTGGCATAATAACTAATTATACATAATTGGCATAACAACTAATTATACTTATTAAAAAAACTTTGTATCTCTTAGCTACACCTTCATCACCATCTCAGAATTTTAATTAATCATCTTAAAAATCCTTAAAAAAATAATTCTTTTTTTTTTCCAATTCCACCTAATCACACCACCTCAGGAGAAAGAAGAGTTGATAGAAGAATGGAAGCCTGATCCTCTGGTTCCCGAAGTCGCAGCAGACCACCCTCTCCTGCGGGACTATGAGGAGAGACTGGTGCACGGGTGGGTGGATGGGTGGGTGTCAGTGGTGGTGGAGGTGGTGGAAGGGTAATGATTAATGGATTTGGAAAAGTTGAACTTATTTATACATTTATTTATTTAACTTTGATATAATGATTTTTACTTTTTTTTGCAATTATGAATTTTTTAGTATTCAATCCACTCACATTAATAATAATCATTATCATCATCTACATCATCCACCATGACCACCACCCACTTCACCACCTTCATCATAATCACCACCCACATCATCACCACGCACATCATCATCATCATCACCACCACCTCCTACAGCAAGGTGGGCAGGAGGGTGAACATCAATGGGAAAGACTGCCTCAACTTCGCCACCATGAACTTCCTGTCGATGGCTGGGCGTCCAGAGATTGAGGTACTTGGTTGGTACTGCTGATGATGATGGTGGTGGTTTTGATGATGATGATGATGTGGTGCTGATGATGATGGTGGGTGGTGCTGATGATGGTGTTGCTGATAGTGGTGGTGGTAATGATAATGATAGCAGTACTGTTGATAATGATGCCTTATAATATAGCATCCTTCCACCACCACCACCATAAGCCCGCACAACCAACAAAGCCTAACAAGCCATTATTATTGCTGCAGGAAGCGACAGCCACATCACTGCGCAAGTATGGCGTTGGTTCGTGCGGGCCCCGAGGCTTCTATGGCACTGTTGGTGCGTGAGTTGTTGTCACATGTGCACACATAAACACACACATACCTAAACACACACAAACACACACACACCCACCCACACAAATAAACAAACACACAGACGTACACAAATGAACAAACACACAGACGTACACAAATAAACAAACACACAGACGTACACAAATGAACAAACACACACCCACCCACACAAACACACACACACCCACCCACACAAATAAACAAACACACAGACGTACACAAATGAACAAACACACAGACGTACACAAATGAACAAACACACAGACGTACACAAATGAACAAACACACAGACGTACACCTACGCCTGGAGGAGCGTCTGGCGCGCTTCATGCAGTGCGAGGAGGCGATCATCTACTCGTACGGATTCGCCACCGTCGCCTCCGCCATTCCCGCCTACTCCAAGAGGGGTGACGTCATCTTCGCGTGCGTCATTCAACTTTCACGTGCACATACGCGTACACATACACGTACAGACGCCTAGAAAATAACTCTTCATAAACATCCCTTCACACACACATACACGCACGCACACATATACATGCACACACACACATACACGCACATACACACACACGTACACACACACACACACACACACACACACAGGGACGAAGGCGTACACTTCGCCATACAGAAGGGCATACTGGCTAGCAGGAGCAACGTGCACTACTTCAAACACAACGATGTTCAAGATCTGGAGAGGCTGCTGAAGATACAGGAGGAGGATGATCGCAAGGTGGTGCTGATGATGATGATGGTGGTGGTCTTGATGATGATTGTGTTCGTGGTGATGATAGTGATGGTGATGATGATGGTTGTATTTGCGGTGGTAGTGATGATGGTATTTGTGGAAGTTTTGGTGGTAGTGATGATTTTATTTGTGGGATTTGTGGTGGTAGTGGGGTTGGTTTTGATGATGGTAGTGGTGATGATGATGGTGGTAGTAGTAGCGATGACGATAGTTGTAGTAGTACTATTTTCTAGCAGCATCATTATCACAGTAATAACTAGCTCCACACAACCATCATCATCACTACCTCCACCATCACCATCTGTTCCACCATCATACCACCACCACATCATCACAATCATCACCACCACCCCACCCCCCTCCCCCCCTCCATTCCTACAGAATCCCAAGAAAGCCAAGGTGACGCGTAGGTTCTTGGTGGTGGAGGGCTTGTATATGAATCATGCTGACCTGTGCCCCTTGCCTCAGCTGGTTGGATTGGTGGGGATGGGGGTGGGGGAGGGGAAGGAGGGGCATGTAAAAAGATGGATGGGTGGGGTGTGGTGAATGGGTGTGTTGGAAAGGGTGTCTTCATGAAATAATTGCAATCTTTTTCTAACTCTGACAACCATCACTATTCTCACTCAGCCCAACACCCATTCCATCTTCAACTCATCATAAAACCATCTTTACACCATCTCCCCTCCCCCCTCTCCCCCCACAACTCACCTCTCACCTAACCACTTGCAAAATAACCCCTCGTTCCCACCCACCACTCCATCTCTACAACCACCTCCACCCACCACCACCACCACCACCCACCAAGGTGAAACTGAAGCACCGTTACAAGGTACGCATCTTCCTCGACGAGAGCATATCCTTCGGCAGTGTTGGCGCCACTGGCAGGGGTGTCACGGAGCACTTCAACGTGCCTGTGCGTTTGGGGGGGGGGGTTGGTTTGTGGGGATAGAGATAGAGATGAACTACAACCACTGCACACACACACACACACACACACACACACACACCCACACACACACACACACAAACACACAAACACACACACACACACACAGACACACACACACACATAAACACACACAAACACACACATAAACACACACAGACAAACACACACACACATAAACACACACAAACACACACACACACACACAGGTCTCAGAGATCGACCTCCTCTCCTCCAGTCTGGAGTACTCCATGGCGGCCATTGGAGGCTTTTGCTGCGGTAAGGCCTACGTCATCGACCATCAGGTTCTTCATCATTATCATAACTAGTATTTTGATTTTTACTTTTATTATTTTTATTGTTTTCTTTTTTAAATATAAATATAATTGTTGTATTCGATAATAATATTATTTATAAATATTAAAATCAATTTGGTGATTATTATCGTTTTATTATGATCAAATCATCATCAAGCATTTAAAAGCAATAAAATTTTTGATTTTATTATTCCAAACAAAGCAACACGCACATCCCTTCCCTTCCCTCCCCATCCCTACGTTACCATAGCGACTATCGGGCGCTGGCTACTGCTTCTCGGCGTCTTGTCCACCCATGCTGGCCCAGGCAGCCATCACTGCCCTCTCCCTCATGGAAGATAGACCTGGTGGGTGAGAGGTGGTGGTGGAATGGATTGGTGGGGGGGGTGTGTGGTTTGGAGGGATGTGATGATGAGGGTGGTGGGGGTTTTGAGGTGGATACTAAAGATGTTGATAATGATCATGATAATAATAATTATTATTATTGTTTGTATTAATATTATTCCTATTTATAGATATAATCACTCCATCTTTAGAGTTTATTAATTTTTACACTGACTTTTTTTCCCACCACAGAACTCCTGGAGAAGCTGAAGAATCTATGCGAGTATGCCCACGAGAAGTTTAGCAGGTGAGTCTCCATTAATGGTGGTGATATTAAGGGTGATACCTTGATTATTGACTATTATTGTTTTCATTATTGAAAATAAATAATAATAATAATTATTATTATTATTATAGTTTTGCGAAAATAATTGAATAATAGTAAATAATTATAAACGTTATTTTTAGTTTAACATTACTATTATTATAGCCCTGACATCGGTTATACGTAAATATGTATTTTTATATTTTTATCCTTACTCTTCCTTCTTCAATCTCTTCTTCCCTCCATCCATCCTTTCCTCGTTCCATCCTTCCCTCCATCCATCCTTCTCTCTCTCCATCCATCAGACACTTCAGCATCCAGGGCTGCGCCATCTCACCCATCCTCCACCTCTACAAGCACCCATCCCTCGGCAGCGAGAAGGATGGGGAGTTCTTGAGGGGGGTCGTTAGGAGGGTGAGTTGGGGGAGGTGGGAGGGAGGAGGGGGAGGGGGAGTAGTTGGTACCTCATCAATATGATGTTGAGCTCGTTTAATTATGTAATTTATAAGATATTCATCTTTCGACATTTTGAACATCATCAAAACCACCACCACCTGCAATTGCACAAACACACACACACACGTACACACACACACACTCACACGTACACACACACACGTACACACACACACACACACACACACACACGTACACACACACACACAGGCGCAAGAGCAGGGACTCGCCTTGACCACTGCTGCATACCTGGAAGAGGAACACGCCAGTCCACGTCCTAGGTGCTGATGATGATGATGGTCATGATTATGATGACGATTGCGGTGGTGATGATGATGATGGTGATGGCGATGATGATGGTAATGATGACGACGATGATGATGATGATGATACATTACTACTTTGCAGCATCCGCGTCGCTCTCTCTAGCGACCTGGAGTTTGAAGACGTCGACAATGCAGTCTCCATCATTAAGGAGGCCATGCAGTGCTAGCAGGGATGATGATGATGATGGTGGTGGTGATGATGATGATTGTGGCTACTTGATGTATATTTGGCATATTTCTTTAATGGTTTACAAGTCTCATTCAACAATGAAACCGTAAATGCGCAAATATTTCAGATGAATGTGTATCGTTTAATGTTTTTCAACATTTTAAATTATTATAAATTTTTGTAAATGATTGCAAATCATTGTAAATTATTTAATTTGATAAAGTCCATTAAATATTTCTTAATGATTTATTACATTTTTTCTATGACTTGAGCTTTTCATGCCTGTATACAGAACAATAACTTCACTGTATTCATTGTATAGAACTCTGGGAAAATAAAATGCATGTATCTTTAATATTCACTTTGTATTTCATTTCCAAAACTTTTAGTTATATAATTATATTTAAACGTTTAAAAACCGATTTTCTGCTTTTGAAGGGACTAGGAAAAAAAGAAAAACTTGAGCAAAGTTATTCTTTTCAAGCCCAAAAAAAGTAGCAAGAAATCATTTATTTCGACGACATGACAGCCATTTGATCATTAGTGAGACAACATTATAATTCAAGAAACATCTGAAAACGTTCTTAAGAACCCTTACCCAAATCCATTATCCCTCATTCAGACCACCACCATTCAGTCACCAACAACACAAATATCCTTTAATCGCATACGATTCACTCCTCAACACTTCCACTCCCTCACTCCTGACTTAAAGACGCCCTTAAGCGCTCAAGCACCCAGTAAGGCAGCTCGAGTTTCTGGAGCATTTCAACAAAGCTTGCCGAGCTTTTCTCGCCGAGTTTGCGTTGATTTTTCTGGAAGTGAGAAGCGCTAGTTAGGAAGATGGACCAGTCGATTTGGTCCAGGCTTCCTTTCCTGCTCACCAACAATGGGTAGCTGGAAGATTGTGGGTATGTGGTTGGATTCGTTGTTAGTTATTAACGTGGCGTAAACCCTAATGGTATTCATCACCACACTACACCGAATCTACCACCTTACACTAAACATATAACCCACCACACCCATCACCATACTACACCACACACCATACAACAACCAGACCATCTACACACACACACACAAACCACACCACTTACAGCCTCAACACAGAGTCATCAACCGCTGACGCCACCAAGACACACGAGACACTCCACACAGCGATACTCAGCGGCTTGCGCTGGCTCAGACTGCCCAGCGACAACAACACCCAATCCATCAGCGCCGATAGGCCCATGCTCGCCTTCACCCGCTCAAACACCTGAGATTTGTGAACATTTATGGTATTTTTGACGATCATATAAATCAATCGAGAGTCCCCCTTCTCATAACCGACCAAACACACAAAAACACCAACACACAAACCTTAAAGAGGAGTGAGGCGAAGAGCTTGGTGTGCGGTTGGTGCATGGTGAGCAGCTCAGCCACCACCACGTTGACACCCTCCAGTCCACCGCCCTTGAGCGACAGCCACCCGAGCAGGTCCGCTAGAGGCAGCATCAGCGAGGTCGCCTCTGACGGCAGACTCTTGCGTATCCTGTGTGGAAGAATGTGTTGAAGTATCGATTGCCGATGCTTGGGTTGCAATTGATGTGTGCTTCAATACTACAAACTACTACTACTACTACTACTACTACTACTACTACTACTACTACTACTACTACTACTACTACTACTACTACTACTACTACTACTACTATTATTACTACTACTACTACTACTACTACTACTACTACTACTACTACTACTACTACTACTACTACTATTATTACTACTACTACTACTACTACTACTACTACTACTACTACTACTACTACTACTACTACTACTACTACTACTACTACTACTACTACTTCTTCTGCTTCTACTACAAGCACCCACTTCTCGAAGATGATAGTGATGTTCTCAATGATGTTCACCCTCACTTCAGTGTTCGTATCGGCGCTGCTGGCACTATTTTGTGCTGGTGTTTGAAAGGGTTTGTTGATACAATTATTATTATTATCATCATCATCATCATTTTTATTATCAACATATTAATAATAATTATTATCATCATCATCATCATTGTTATTATTATTATTATGAAATGTTTTTCCATGGCACACCGTGATAGAAGCAGACGATGAAGAGGCGGTAGAGGATCAATGACTTTTGAGTGTTCTCCCTAAGCCACCTGTGTTCAAAAGAAGATGGTTTCAAATGCTGCTGATGATGATGATAATGATGATGATAATGATGATGATAATGGTGATGATGAAAATAGCGATAATAATGATGAGGATGATTATGAGAACTATACATCTAAACAACCTAACCTGTTAGAAATTATTTTGGAGACCTCCTCGAGAAGCAAGAAAGAGGCAACAACAGTAGTAGTAGTAGTAGTGGTAGTGGTAGTAGTGGTGGTAGTAGTAGTAGTAGAAGGTTGCAGCAGCAGCAGCTGGTTGTTGTTG
Organism: Piscicola geometra; assembly: GCA_943735955.1. Classification (NCBI taxonomy): domain Eukaryota; kingdom Metazoa; phylum Annelida; class Clitellata; order Hirudinida; family Piscicolidae; genus Piscicola; species Piscicola geometra. Next base: position 5,947,524 of record OX030965.1, on the reverse strand, counting down.
TTGGTGGCGACAATAAGACGTTCAAGGCCTGCACAGATGGCGTGGTGGATTGGTGTGGGCAGGTCTGGCGAGGAGAGTTTAGAGAGGCAGATCTGTGGTAGAGGGGTGGGGGGGGGGGGTGGTTTGGTTGGGTTGGTTGGTTGGTAAGGCTGGGTAGGGTGGGTTTGGGTTGTTGGTTGGTTGTGTTTAACTGGTTAGTGTGGTTAGTGTGGCTGAATTAAATACGAGTAAGGGGTTTTTAGGTGATTCGATTGTTGAGAATAGGCTCATACGGATAACGACAAATTAAAACATTTAGAGCACTATAAGCACCATCTCTACCAACCCCCCCTATCAAGCAACCTCAACTCCCTATCATCCACCACCATCCTCCCCCCCCCCACCAACAAACAACCACCTGCACAAAAAGCGCGGGAAAGTTGTTTTCCTTGATGGCTTGAGAGTGGTTTAGGAGGAGGTTGAAGGCGAGAGAGAACATGAGAAGGACGTGTGTTTGGTTGTAGATGGTGGAGCTGTGTGTTTGGTTGTAGATGGTGGAGCTGTGTGTTTGGTTGTAGATGGTGGAGCTGTGTGTTTGGTTGTAGATGGTGGAGCTGTGTGTTTGGTTGTAGATGGTGGAGCTGTGTGTTTGGTTGAAGATGGTGGAGCTGTGTGTTTGGTTGTAGATGGTGGAGCTGTGTGTTGGGGGAGGGTGGAATCGCTTTGGCATATAGTTTTCTTTTAAATATTTTTTAAAGTAAAGTAATTAACTTCCAATAACCCACAAACTATCTTTCTACCAAAATCTCTCCTCTCCCCACCACTACTATCACCACCACCCTATGCCGAATTCCTCTCCCACCCCAACAGCCATCAAAACCACCCCACCACCACTGCAACCACCCACCACACTCACAAATTGAAAAAAGACAACGTCTTAGAGAGATAGTTGACATAGAGGTTGAGGAGGGGAGGGGCAGGTGGGTGGGCGGGATCTTCCGTCAAGTAGAGCCCCCCTGCCAGACTGAACAGCTTGCTGGGAAGGTGGTTGCTGGCCAGGGAGGCCTCAATAAGGCTAGTCAGTTCGTCTGCTGATGTTGCTGATGATGATGGTGTGCCAGCGTTCTTCTGTGTGTGGTGTTATCGCTGAAAATAATTAATTGTTATCAAAATAACCGTTAATCGAAATTAACGTTAACCATTAGGAACTTTATTAATAGCTGACCTAATTAATTGGAACAACTATAACAATTAAACTTAATTATAATTAACCTTAGAAATAATAAAGTATTTTAATTAACTAAAACAGATTTAATTATATAAATATGCTAATGAGACCAGCTGAGAGAGAAGAGCTGTAGTCTTGGCGGTTGAGAGGGTGACAAAGGCTGATAGGTTGTCAGGGGTGGAGAGGTGGTGGTGGGGGAGGGTGGAGGAGGGGTGGTGGAGGTGAGGGGGGTTGTTGTTGATGGCAGCCATCCATTGGTGTTGTTGTTGTGTGCTGAAGAGGTCGGAAAGGAACACTATCTGTGGTGTCGTGGTAGTAGTTGTAGAGTGGTGAGTGTGGTCGTGGTAGTTGTAGAGTGGTGAGTGTGGTCGTGGTGGTTGTGAAGTGGTGAGTGTGGTCGTGGTGGTAGTTGTGGAATGGTGAGTGTGGTCGTGGTAGTTGTGGAGTGGAAGGGGTGATGGCAGTGTAGTTAAAAAAATAAGTGGTCGTAGTGGGTAGTGTAGAATTCAGTGGTGGTGTCGTAGTTGGCTGTAGCAGTGTGGTAACAGCGTTATAGCAGTGTGGTATTATTAAAACACAAATTGCGTAGCTAATAGCAACAACAACATCCACTCACAGATCGTGAAGTTTCATAGAACAATATATTATTTATTGGTTCTTTGGTTGGTGCTGATGATGATACTGATGGTGATGATGATGATGCCGACAGGAAAGACGAGTAGAGTTCAAAAAGGAATTGAAGGCAAGAGTATACGTCGATGGAGGTTGATTGAAGGCTGAGGGTGGTTGGTGTGGTTGTGGTTAGTGTGGTTGTGGTTGGTGTAGTTGTGGTTGGTGTGGTTGTGGTTGGTGTGGTTGTGGTTGGTGTGGTTGTGGTTGGTGTGTTTGTGGTTGGTGTGGTTGTGGTTGGTGTGGTTGTGGCTGGTGTGGTTGTGGTTGGTGTGGTTGTGGTTGGTGTAGTTGTGGTTGGTGTGGTTGTGGTTAGTGTGGTTGTGGCTGTGGCTGGTGTAGTTTTGGTTGAGGTTGAAGTGGTTGGGGTAGTTGCGGTTAGTGTAGTAGTGGTTGTTGAGGTTATGGTGGATGGATCGAATGATGGAGGGTTGAGGGTGGTGGATGAGTTGGTGTAGGAATCGATTGATGGATGCGTGATGGTGGAGAGTGAAGACAGTGTGCTTGTAACATTAGTTGTTCTTGAAGTTGTAGCATTAGTAGTTGTAGCAGTAGTAGTTGCAGTATTAGTAGTTGTTGTAGTATTAGTAGTAGTTGTAGTATTAGTAGTAGTTGTTGGTGTATTATTAGTAGTTATAGCAGTGGTTGTAGCAATAGTTAAGGATTGAGAGTCAACAAAGGCATCAGTGGAAGACTCAGTTGATATGTCCATTGGACATGGAGTTGTTGGTGTTGTTGCAAATGTTTTTGTTGTTACTGTTCCTGTTGTTGTAGTAGATTTTGTTATAGTTGCAGTTGTTGTAGTTACTGTATAAATTGTATGATAATACTGCTGGTAATAAAAGTTTAATTTCTAAAAATAATAATAATAACAATGCTAATCATAAAAATAACAATGAGAATAAATGCTTAAATGACCAACCAGTATCTTGCATGGTAAACGGTTCAACAGTGGTGTTGGAAGTGGTGGTGGGAGATGTGGTAGTAGTGGTGGTGGTAGTGTTTGTGGTGTTGGTGGAGGTAGTGGTGGTGGTGGAGGTAGTGGTGGTGGTGGTGGTGGTAGTGATAGTAGTGGTGGTGGTGGATGCACGCATGCCCACTCCTTCTTCTACCTCCTCTGCCTCCATCCTCCTCCTCAATGCTGCGACGCTCAACTGATGATGATGATGATGGTGATGATGATGATGATGGTGATGATGATGATGATGGTGATGATGATGATGATGGTGGTGAGGATGATGATAAAAATGCTAGTAATCGTAATTTGAAAGATTTATAAGATAAAGTAATTTGATGAATCATTTTGATACATAATTTATTAATAAATGTAAAATATTTTTATACTCGTTTATTTAACTATAAAGTATTGTGAAATTCATAAATGAAAACACTCACTTGAACTGGCAGGAAGGAATAATCAGCCAACTCTCTTTCCAGATGATGACTCATAAAGGCATCATCATCAGCACCACAAACATCATCATCATCATCATCATCGCCATCACCACTATAATCATAACTACTGACTCCTCCATCCGTCCTCTTCCTCCTCCTCAACCCTCCTCCATCTTTGTAATGCGTGGCGGCTTGTGTGATTTGTGTGGTCAGTGCTGCATGCATGCGTCTAAGTCGCTTGGAAGCTCTGT
>OX030965.1:5904002-5939002 GCA_943735955.1 Piscicola geometra | reverse complement strand
TGTGGTTGTGGTATGGTTGTGGTTGTGGTGTGGTTGTAGTGTGGTTGTGGTGTGGTTTGGTTGTGGTGTGGTTGTTGTATGGTTGTGGTGTGGTTGTGGTTTGAGTGTGTGGTGGTTTGGTGAGACGATGTTTTGGTGTGCTTAAATAACTGCAATGGATTGGTCAATGTTTCCTCCCCCTCTCGACCCAAACCATCCATTACTCCAAATCACCCCCCCCCCCCTCATCGATCCTCCTTCCTCCCCTATCAATCCCCCCCCCGTGCAACTCCCCCTCCTATTAATCAACCCCCATGCAACCTCCCCCCCCTCCTATTAATCAACCCCCATGCAACCCCCCCTCCTATCAATCAACCCCCATGCAACCCCCCCCCCCTATCAATCAACCCCCGTGCAACCCCCCTCTCCTATCAATCAACCCCATGCAACCCCCCCCCCACCTCTCTCGGGGCAGCCAGCAAAGCCTCAATTTTCCTTGAAACCTTCCTCACCACCAATCTTGAGGTGCTATGGTGGGGCATGGGAAGGTAGGTGGCGACTAGTATCATCACCACCCTCCCTTGTAGGCTGCTGTGTAGTGCTCCGAGCCACCTGATCGCTGTGTGTAGCTGTGGTACTGGAAGCTGTGTTAATGTGGTGGTAGTGGTAGTGGTTATGGTTATGGTTGTGGTAGTGGTGGTGGTGGTAGTGGTGGTTGTGGTTATGGTTGTGGTAGTTGTGGTGGTGGTGGTGGTTGTGTGGTAACAATAGTGATGGTGATAGTGGTGATTTAGTAGTAGTGGTGGTCTTGTAGTAGTGGTAGTCTTGTGGTAGTAGTGATTGTGGAATTGGTGGTGGTAGTGGTCTCTTTTAAGTAATAATGATGGTGATGGTAGTAGTGGTGACTATAGAAGTGGTGGGTGGTGTTTGTAGTGGCAGTGGTAGTAGTAGTAGTAGCAGTGGTAGTAGTAGTGGCAGTGGTAGTAGTAGTAGTAGCAGTGCTAGTTGTAGTAGTGGCAGTGGTGAACTCTCAAACACCTGGCAAGGATCCAGACTGGTGATAGCCCTGAGGAGTTTGCCACTAGCTGGAAGGTGGAGGTGGAGATCTCTGTGGTTGTGGTGGTGGTGTTGATGATGATAGTGGTAGTGGTGGTGTTGATGATGATAGTGGTAGTGGTGGTGTTGATGATGATAGTGGTAGTGGTGGTGTTGATGATGATAGTGGTGGTGGTGATTATGATAGTGGTGGTGGTGGTGGTGTTGTTGATGACGATAGTATTGGTGGTGGTGGTGTTTAATTATTAATATTTGTTTTAATACTACTATTTATCTTATTTACTACCACACCCACCTGGCAACAGCCAAAAGTAAACTCTGATTGGATGGATTGAGAAAAAAAGAAATATCCATTCCTGTCAATCCATCCATCAATTCATCCCCTGACCATTCATTCTTTGATGCATTCCCCTCCTTGTGACGTGGATGGTGAATTTTGGATGAATGCATGGAAGGACGAGTAAATAGATGGAGAAACAAATAAATGGATGAATAAATAAATAATTTAATTACTTAGTAATTTATCAATTAATTATTTAGTGAATGAAAGAATGGTTAATTAATTAATGAGTAAATGAGTAGACAAATAAAGAGACAAATGTATGGCCAGGTAGACTGACGTAAGACAGGCATGCAGCCTTCATCAGATGGTGTTCCATGTGAGACCAATGCATGCCTCTGTCGCATGGATGGGTGGATGAATGCATGGATGCATGGATGGATGAGTGCATGAGTGCATGGGTGGATGGATGGATGAATGGATGGATGAATGGATGGATGAATGGATGGATGAATGGATGGATGAATGCATGAAAAAAAAATTGAAAGTATCCTCGAAACCACCTCGACTTAAAAGAAGACTTTTTCCAGAAGGAAAGAAGAAGGGGGAGGAGTCTGAGTGATTTGAACAACTCCACGCAGCCAATGAAAAGCTTTGGATGGTTGGTTGACAGCTCAATGACGTCATCAAGCACTTCTTTGAAGTCAACGTCATCTTTCTTTTTCTTCAGAACGACAGACAATGCCTTCTTCAAGGGTGTGTCTTCTGGAAGAGTGAAGAATGGGACAATTAAACTAATTAAAGTTAATTATAATTACGTTAATGTTAAATAAATATTAATATATTGATACATTAAATAAATATTAATATTGAATAAGATAAAATATTAACGTGAAATCAATCAAAACCAATTAATTAACCCCTCAACAGGCACGGCTGACCCAGCATGTGCAACAGGCAAGAGAGCAACTCCACCAATAAACGCCTTCTGTCATTCCTCATCCCTCCTCCTCCACCTCCTCCTCCTCCTCCTCCACCTCCATCACTCCTCCTCCTCCTCCTTCCCAGCATCACGTGATTACGTAGTATGACGTCAGCACAGCTGTTCAAGCGCCCGAGTGTCTCTCGTATTAGCGTGTAGAGGTGACTGCGTGGGCAGGATTTGTGGTCTTGATGATGTAATAGTATAGCAGCATCATCATCATCCTCATCATCATCATCATCTTCTTCTTCTTCCTCTTCACTTCATCATCATCCTATAATGGATACTTTTTAATTGCATCTTTTAAACAGAAGAAACTAAAAGCTACCTAGCAAACAGCTCATCGTGGTTAATAGCAGCAGTATCTGGATCAGATGGAGTACAAGTAGTAATAGTCTTAGTAGTAGTAGTAGTAGTAGTAGTAGTAGTATCAAAAGAGTGGTGGAAGAGGGGGTGAGAGGGGAGGCTGGAGAGCGTGGGGAGGAGGGTGAGGTAGCAAGTGGTGAGAGTGATGGCGCCTATCAAGTCTTCTGTCGTGGCCTGGATAAGGGTTTCGTTTTGGTTGATGTTAAAAACCAATTGATCCATCCACTCATCCATCAATCCATCCATTCATCCATCCATGCATCCATCCATCCTCTCACAAAGTGGTCCTTGGATGGGATGAGTTGGATGACGGCATTGGATGAACGGTAGATGCACAAAGAAAAGTGCAAGAAGAGACTGTGTACGTCTGTGACGTCAGTGATGGTCTTTATGGATAACTGCATGGATGGATGAATGGATGTATGGATGGATGGAAGTATGGATGGATGAACGGATGGATGGATGGATGAATGGATGGATGGATGGACGGATAGAAAAAAAATTAGATTAATAAATGGAATGAGCGAGAAAGTGGATAGATACACACACACTCACTGACACCCACCCACACCAAATACAACCCACCCATATACACCTGGCGGTGGATAAGGAGTGGGTAGAAATGGTCAAAAATCTGTCTAGAAATCCTATTCCACCTCTCCTCCCCCTCCACCCTTGAGTGATGCAGTACTTGGCACAGGAAGGGGAGGGTCTGTGGGTGGGTGAGTGAGTAAATGGGTAGGTGGGTGGGCAAGTAATGGGGTTAAAGTGTGGATAATGGGGTGAAGGGAAGTAGTGCGGATGGATGGTAGAGTGGTGTGGATGTTGGGTTGTGGACGACTAAGTTATAGATGGTAGAGTGAATAGATGGATGATGGAGTGGATGAGATAGATGGATAATAGAGGGACGAAAAAATGAATGAAGCATTTAAAAGATCCTTCCAGCTAAGTGCGCTCAAAGCGGAAAGACACCTTCGTATTTCGAACCATCTTCAACAGCATCGCCAACACCACTTCCCGTTGGACCTCCAGGTCTTTGGAGAATGGTGCTGATGCTGATGATGATGCTGGTGGTGGTGGTGTTGATGATAATGATGATGGTGGTGATGATGATGGCGTGAAGAGAGTTTTGATGACGTCGTGCAGACAAGGAATGCCTGGAGTGGAGGGGAGTTAGCGGGGTGGTGAGAGTAGTGTGGGTGGGGATTCGGATGGTGGGTTGTGAAGAGCGATGGTCATAGATAAATATCTTACCTGAAAGTTAATAAGACTCTATCCAAATAAAAATGCATGGAAAAAAATCTTCTATTAAATTCTTCTGCTCTCCCTCTTCTCACAAACCCTCCTCCAATCCAACCCCAGCCCATCCCAAACCCAACTCCCACCCCAAACGCACGTTAATCAAACCCATAATCCGGTCATCATCCCATGCCACCGCAACCCAAAGCCCAAACTCACACTGGTCAACATTCAAATCAGTCGCCAGGAGTGAGTCGAAGAGTCGGATGATCTTGGGCAGAGAGACCACAGGCATCCCCTGGAACACCTCGGCACTGAGGAGGGACAGGAAGTGGAAGGTCACCCCTATCAAGCGCCCCTGGTCTGCTCTGTGTGTGTGTGCGTGGGGGGGGGGGGGAGGGGGTATAGGAGAGGGGGTGTATAGAGAGTTTGTGGGGGGGAGGGGAGTATAGGAGAGAGGGTGTATATGGGGTGTGGCGGGGGTTGAGTGTATTGTGGTTTAGTTTTATGTATATTTTTATAGTTTTGAACCTTAAAAATGTAGTGTTTTGTTTTAATTTTTTTAATAATAACAAATATAACAATAACAATAATAATATTATTATTACTATTATTATCATTATTTTTTTAATATTGTGATGATTAATTGTATCATTATCTTTCTTATTATTATTACTTATATTATTTGACCCCTCAAACTTGTTGGAGGTGACTTCAGAGCTCTCGACTTGCTTGAAGACGAAGTTCAAGAACGTCTGCATTCGTGTGCACAATCAATGCATTGCATCATCGCCACTTCATTCATTCATCCATCCATCCATCCATCCATCCATCCATCCATCTCTTATCCATTCATCTATTCCCTATCCACCCATTTCTCATCCATGCACCTATTCACCACTACAACCACCTCCTCCACTTCTCTCCACCAACAACCCCCCTTCCCCTCCCTCAACCAACCTGATCATAATCAAGAAGACTATAGTTGACCTTGACCTCGACCAGGAAGGTCAAGAGTTGAAGGACGGATAGGTGGAAGGGGGCGTGGCATGTGGAGGTGAAGTGCTTGAGGGCACGAATGACTAAGGGCTCGAAGAGGTTGATGTCCTGTGCCAGTTTGGACTGGGTGATGATGATGATGCCAGTTTGGACTGAGTGATGATGATGATGATACTAGTTTGGACTGGGTGATGATGATGATACTAGTTTGGACTGGGTGATGATGATGGTGCGGGTGATGATGATGATGCGGGTGATGATGATGATGCGGGTGATGATGATGATACTAGTTTGGACTGGGTGGGTTTGTGTGGGTTTGTGTGGTGGGTGTGGTGATGATGATTGTATTAGAAAAATGAAGATGGTAGAAGTAAGTTAAGATAACAGCAGTGAATAAATGTATGAAAGCACACACATTTATTCATAGAGCAATTCCTTTAATTTTAATTGAATAAAAACTAATTTGAAGCTTCCATTTTAATTATAAATAAATCAATTGGAACCTTTAATTATAACTCATTAATTATTACCTTGTCAGTTTTGACGGTCTTTTGTGTGTTCTCAACCGTTGAGTCAGTTTCGGTGGAGGTGGCAGTGGCTGTGGGGGTGGTGGTAGAATGGGTGTGACTATTATTTTTATTATTACAATATCCTTATTGTTATTAAAGTAATTTCGATAAAGATTAAACTGATAGTGATGATGATGATGATGATGACGGATATGTCATACTCGCCAACCTTTATCTTTTCCATTATGTGCAGTGGATGCAGCTGCTGCGAAGAGAATCTTCAGTAACTGCGATGATAAAGGAAGGAATTAATAAGCTAAGGATAATAATAATGATAATAATAATAGGAATAACAATTATAATAATTATTAATAAGAATAATATCATTATCATCCCACCTGGGTGCTGATAGTGATAGCGATGGTGGGATCAACAGTGAATGAAGTCATTAAAGAGGTCAACATCTCCTCCAAGAAGCCTCCAAGGTCATGTCTTCGTATGTTCTGTGTGTGTGTATCTATGTGTGTGTGTGTGTTTGTGTATGTGTGTGCGTGTGTGTGTGTGTGTGTATGTGTGTGTGTGTGTGTGTGTGTGTGTGTGTGTGTGTGTGTGTGTGTGTGTGTGTGTGTGTGTGTGTGTGTGTGTGTGTGTGTGTGTGTGTGTGTGTGTGTGTGTGTGTGTGTGTGTGTGTGTGTGTGTGTGTGTGTGTGTGTGTGTGTGTGTGTGTGTCTTACTTGAGTGAGTGATACTATGGCTTGCAACACACTCCTCAGAAGCTGAAGAACTTTGTCATCACCATAATCATCACTTATCTGCGGGATTAATCATCATCACCATCTCCATCATCATCATCATCACCATCACCATCATCATCATCATCACCAGGTAAGAAAGTAGGCTTTTCTTGATGAGGTGGTGGAGGGAGGTGTGTTGAGGAGTGCATGAGTAGGAGATTTCTTCCTTCCATCTCTGTGCCGTCGTTTCGTCTTCTACGAAAATCATTGTGATACTTACGAGTGGTGTTTGCAATTTTATATTTTATTATTTTATTTCATTGATAATTGAGCGCCACCTATGGATTAATAGATTTATGGTTATAAAACTCTTTTTAAAGTTTCTTATCACAAGTAGAAACACACCAATACACCAAAACGAAGTCTATTATTAATGATACTATTATAACTAATACTATTATCTTCATTAACAACCCATCACAAAACCACTAGCAACACCATTGACTAATTAAAACAGCAACAACAACTAAACACAGCGAAAACAAATTTAAAGCAAACTAAACAAAAACAACAACAACACAAAACAACAAACTACCACAAATATTCAATCTAAACTAACTGCCTCTGGCGATCAAAGAACCAGCAAAGAACTTGTTCTCTTTCGCGGGCTTCAGTCTGCGTCTGATGGGAGAGAGGGAGGAGGAGGAGGAGGAGAAGGAGGAGGGGGTGAGAGGGGGTGGTGGTGGTCTGCCCAGGTATTCGGTTTCGACCAATTGGGTCAGTGAGTTGAGAAGTCTGTTAGGGGTGGGAAGGGGGGGGGGGGGGTGGATTGGTGATGGGTGGTGGTGTGGAGGATGTGTGAGATAGTGAAGTGTGGAAGGAGGGTTGAGTGGAAAGGCTAAGTGACTAACGATGCTTTATATCCCTTCTTCTACGTTATTTTACAACTTATTATTTTTATTAGAGACCGACCGAAATTCGGTTCGGTTTCGGTTTCGGCGCCGAAATTGCAAATTTTCTTAGTTTCGGCAATTTTTCGGTTTCGGCCGAATCTAATTTTACCATTTCGGAAATTTTTCGTTTTCGGCCGATAATAATTTTTAATTTCGGCTCAATTTCGGTTTCGCCGAAATGGATCTCATATTTACCGAAAAACCGAAATTTTTATTTATTTATGTAGTTTATCGGATATATCTGTATCTTTAATCGAACTATTAAGTTCGGATTCGATTCTCTATTATATATCTATTAGTTATCGTGGTTGATTGATTTATGGTTGTCCTTAGACTAATTATTCGAATAACATATACAAGCATCTGGAACAACAATCATGTATTTGAAATTTAAGTAAATTGGGATACGTTCAATGATGATATTACCAAAACTTTTTGTAAGCAAATTCTATTTTTTTAAACATTTTTTTACAAAAATATTATTGTCAAAAGTAAGTATCTGTATACCCTCAATCGAACTCGAATTATTAAGTTTGGGTTCGATTCTCATCTCTATTAGATATCTTTTAGATATTGTGGTTAATTGATTTATTGGTGACATAAGACTAATTGTTCGAATAACATATACAAGCATGTGGAATTCTAGATATCCATGCTTTGAAAACACTATATATAAGTCGAAAGAACGAAAAGATTTGGCTTCGATTAATTAATTCAAAAATAAATTGTGAGAATGTCGTTGAATCCTATTTGGAAGTTTTTTACAAAATGACCAAAGCAAAGCCTGTCAACAACAACAAAATTTTTTTGTTGAAAAACTTTTATTTTTTGGCTTAAAATATACGCTTGTTTGGATTTACCTATTAAACTGGCATTGTCATCGTTAAATACTATTTTTTCATTTTTAATAAAAGTTGGAAAAAATTTCGGTTTCGGCTTCGGTTTCGGCCGAAAATCTGATTACAATTTCGGTTTAATTTCGGTTTCGGCCGAAAATTGATATTCAACTTCGGCTTAATTTCGGTTTCGGCCGAAAATGGGATTTTAGTTTCGGCCTAATTTCGGTTTCGGCCGATATAAAAATATCTGTTTCGGTCGGTCTCTAATTTTTATATTAATTAATTTTATTATCCTTATTATTTTTTTACACATCATCATCATCATCATCATCATCATCATCATCATCGTCATCGTCATCATCATCATCATCATCATGAAAATACTTTTCGAATCACACCTGAACAGATGCAGGTAGAGTGCATCGGCCAGATGCTCACATGATGAAGTTTTCCCGCCATTCGCCAGAGGGACTTGACTACCTGTAATCGATGAATATTAACTAGGTTGAAAAATTTGCATGGGTAATTATTTGAATATGCAAATTTTTTTTAAAAACCGCGCCGACCAATGAGAAGAGCGGTGGCTATGTTGATGACGTCATTCTGGATGGAGAGATCGAGAGAGAGGGGAGAGGAGGTGAGGAGGGAAATGAGGTAGGGGAGAAGGCCGTTGACGTAGTTGCTGTTGTTGCTGTGGTGATAGTGGTTGTTGTTGTGGTTTTTAATGTGTTGTTTTTGGTGTAGTTGTTGTGGTTTTTGGTGTGGTTGTTGTTGTTGTTGTGGTTGTTGTTATAGTTGTTTTGGTAATGGCTGTTTTAGTAACACGAGCTATCGTGTTGTTGGTTGTGGTATTTGGTGTGATTATGCTTTTTTAGCAGTGATTGACAACCTCAAAGATATAAATAAAAATGCAAATTTAAACAAATATAAATAGATACTCCCCAAAAAAAGTAACAAACTCCTCCCACAAGACCACCGACTCTTTGATCTCCGTGCCTCCTTGTGGCGTGCTTGTCGACTTGTGGCTCGAAAGCACACTCGCCTTGACGCCCCTATACACCTCTGTCTTATCCTTTGTTGTTGTGTTGTTGCTGTTGTTGCTGTAGTTGTTATTTTGGTTGTTGTTGTTGCCATGGTAAGCAACACTCCAGCAGTGTGTGTGTGCGTGTATTGGATACTTGCCGTGAAGTTCCGTCAGAAACGCACACGTACCTAACTGTGGTTTGAGTGATGTGCGTGATGTTATTCTGTGCTATAGTTTTTTTACATTATTTTGTTTTATTATTATTATTCATCATCATCATCATCACCACCACCACCACCATCATCATCATCATCACCATCAATTTACGGAATGAAAAGAGTGCACTAACAATTGCAAACTTCGATGAAGTAGACAAGAGAACCTCAGTTACTATAGAGATGATTGTTGATAGATTGCATGGTGCTGATGATGATGACGGCAATGATGATGATGATGATGATGATGACGGTGATGATGATGATAGTGAGAGGCCACGGTGAGAAGGATGGTGGTGGCAGCCGATACTGCCTGGATCACATGTGAGTCTGAGAAAATGTATGTGGTATTCAACATCATCATCATCATTGTAATCATGATCATCATCATCATCGTCATTATCATCATCACCACCATCATCGTCATCATCATCATCACCACCATCATCGTCATCATCATCATCACCACCATCATCGTCATCATCATCATAATTATGACAGTAATTACTTAAATAACTATTGAAAGTATACATTTAATTAGTAACAAACAGTCAATGATGATGATAATGATGATGCTGATGGTGACGATGATGATGATGATGATGTAGATGATGGTGGATGATGATGTTGGTGCGAACTTGAAAAGGGCACTGGCTGCAGCTGTTCTGACTCTCTGATCCTCATCCACCAAGGCCGCCACCACCACCCCCCTCACCACCCACTCTTTCGTGTTCGAGTGCTGTGGCGTTGATGATGATGATGATGATGACGATGAGTTGTTGTAAATCATTCCTTTACCCACCATTCCCCATTCACTGACCATCTATTCACCATCCATTCCCCATCGCAATCTATCCACTAACCATTCAACCCCCCACGTCTACTCACCATCCACTCCCCCTCCCCCTCCTCCTTCCAATCCAATCCATCCATCCCACCTTGGCGTACACCAAAGGAGCATCTGCTTGCAAGGCCTCAACCTCCTCTATAGCTCTGTAGTCCAACTCACCTAGCAGCTCCAGTAGTTCGATCTGGTTGGATGGGTGGGTGGTTTGTCTGCCTATCCCATTCATTCATTCATCTATTCGTTCCTCCACTCAATACCCCAACCATTTTTGTGTATTTATTGGTTTACTAAATGGTCTATTTATTCATATATTATTATATTGTTTACCAAATTCATTCATTTTCCTTTAACTCCCCGCACCATTCTCCCAACCAAACCAACTAACCCGAACCAAACCATAACCACCATACCACCCCACCATACCAACCCCCCCCCCCACCAAAAAAACCCACCTTCACAAGCCAATAATTCGGCAGGCGACTCTTCAACAATGCACCGACAACGCTAAAAGCCTGAGCGGGAAGGCACCAGGCGCAGAGCGGTTGTCTCCCGCTCGAAAGGGAGAGGAGGAGGAGCGGGAGAATCGCCCTGAACGCCTGCAAGGTGCAACGAACCGCGATGCTGGAGTCTTTGTCGCTAAGGACGCTTGTCAAGGCACCAATGAGGTGTTCTGTCGTTTGATGGTGTGGTGTGGTGGTAGTGGTGGTGGTGTGGTGGTGGTGGTGTGGTGGTAGTAGTGTGGTAGTAGTGTGGTGGTGGTGTGGTCTGGTGGTAGTAGTGTGGTGGTGGTGTGGTGGTAGTAGTGTGATGTGGTAGTGTGGTGTGGTGGTGTGGTGGTGGCAGTAGTGTGGTGGTGGTAGTGGGTGCGTTGTGTGTTAGTGAACGAGAAACTTCAATGACTAAATTTTAAATCTTTGCAATGAATCAACCGACCGACGACTAACCCAATTGGATATGCTGTAGGTCTACAGAGCAGTAAGACGCAGACAAAGAAGCCGACAAGTAGGCAGATATAAGCAGACAAACACTACCCTTCAGATTCGGGTCGGAATGATGGATGTATTGGGTGGTGTGGTGGACGAACTGGGTGGCACTAAGGCTGGTTAGGGACTCTTGGTGCTGGTAGAGGGGGGTGTTGAAGATGGGGGGGTGGATGGAGACTAGGTGGCTGATAAGGTTGACTGCGAGGACCTTCAGACTGACCTTTACTACGTCATCACCACGCATGCGCCCGTCACCATTGACCAGGAATTCCCCGCAAATGAACCTACCCACGTTAACCATCGTGACGTCAGAACCGCCCAGAAGCCTCGCCATCAAACTACCCACTGGAAATTTCGCATGATTTTTCTTTGAATCTTCTGTAAATAGTATGTTGATTTTCATTGAGGTTTTTATTGGCATATAAGATAATCACTATTTACAAAGATTAAATGCACAAATCATCATATTCGAAATTTTCATGATCAATATCAACACCACCATCACAAGAACCTTACCCCCTCCACCACTACCACCATCATGACAACCACAACCCCCTCCCCCATCATCATCATCATCATCATCATCACCGCCACAAAGGAAGAGCAGGAAAGCATCAGGAGCGGCCTTAAACAACTGTATGAGACACTCCAATGACGCTGCTATGACGTTGTGGTTGCTACTACGACACGACTGCAAGCAGCTGCCAAGAAGCTGGTGGTGGTTGTGGTGGTGGTAGTGAAGGTGGTAGTGGTTGTGGTGGTGATAATAGTGGTTGTGATGATAGTGGTTGTGATGGTGTTAGTAGTAGAAGTGATGGAAGTCGCGGTTGTGGGTGAGTTGGTAAATTGTTTAGAAAACTAATTTTTTTGCATTTAAAAGAAGTTTATTGTTATTAATATTAATCTTATGACTATCATAATCATCACCATCACGGACAACAAACCCTGAGTAAAAGATCGTTATCAAGGAGAGCATTCTTCCGATTGGATTGTTGTTGTTGCTGCTGATGTTGTTGTTGTGGTTGTTGTTGTGGATGTTGATCAACTAAAACATCAGACGTTGCTATGCACTCCGGCATACACACAAACAACGCCCTAGTACACACCAACCAACTGAGGACTGCGTCATCACTACTACTACTACTACTACCACTTCTACCCCTACCACTACTACCACTAACACTACTATAACTACTACTGCTGCTTCTCGATGATTCTAGGTTGTCTGAGGGAAGTGTGTGTTTGTGTGTGTGTATGTGCTAAAATAAAATAACTTATAAATTCTTCAAACTCACAAATAACTAAAAATCCCATTCTCCTCTACCCCATCTTAAAGACCGCCAACTTCCCCCCTCGCATTCATTCCCTCACCAACACCTTACCCTTCCCACCCTCTTACTAGTCTCACTACCAGCCTTCCTTCCCCTTCCAACCCTCCCCCCTCATTCCAACCCACCCCCCTCCTTCCAACCCACCCCCTCCTTCCAACCCACCCCCTCCTTCCAACCCACCCCCCTCCTTCCAACTCACCCCTTTCTTCCAACCCTCCCCCCTCATTCCAACCCACCCCCCTCCTTCCAACCCACCCCCCTCCTTCCAACTCACCCCCTCCTTCCAACCCTCCCCCTCATTCCAACCCACCCCCTCCTTCCAACTCACCCCCCTCCTTCCAACCCACCCCCTCCTTCCAACCCACCCCCTCCTTCCAACCCACCCCCCTCCTTCCAACCCACCCCCCTCCTTCCAACCCACACCCCTCCTTCCAACTCACCCCCTCCTTCCAACCCTCCCCCCTCATTCCAACCCACCCCCTCCTTCCAACTCACCCCCCTCCTTCCAACCCACCCCCTCCTTCCAACCCACCCCCTCCTTCCAACCCACCCCCTCCTTCCAACCCACCCCCCTCCTTCCAACCCACCCCCCTCCTTCCAACCCACCCCCTCCTTCCAACCCACCCACCTCCTTCCAACCCAACCCACCCCTCCCCCTCCTTTTCTCACCAGCCAATATATTGAGAAGCCAAGTGGCGAAAGAGAGCGCCCTGGCTTGGGAGTGGAGGATGGTGAGGGAGAGGAGGTGCGACGAGGTCCTGCGTAGCGCCGCACTAGCACTTGACGCCTTCTTCAGTAGGCA
Organism: Piscicola geometra; assembly: GCA_943735955.1. Classification (NCBI taxonomy): domain Eukaryota; kingdom Metazoa; phylum Annelida; class Clitellata; order Hirudinida; family Piscicolidae; genus Piscicola; species Piscicola geometra. The sequence goes on along the minus strand of OX030965.1, from coordinate 5,925,864 downwards.
GTTTAGGAGAACCTGATGATGATGATGATGATGATGATGATGATGATGATGATGATGATGATGATGATGATGATGATGATGATGATGATGATGATGATGATGATGATGATGATGATGATGATGATGATGATGATGATGATGGTGTTGATGATGATGGTGTTGATGATGATGTGGGTGGTGTTGATGATGATAGTGGTGATAATGGTGGTGTGGGTGGTGAGAGTGATAATAATGAAGATGATGATGATGATGATGTGGTAGTTATGATAGTGTGGGTTGGGGTGCTGATGATGATGCTATTGGAAATAATGGTAGTGGTAGAGTGGTATTTTGAATTTGACGAATTGTGAAGTTAATAATTTTTCCACACAAAATATATTGTTAAATAGAATATTAAATCCAAAAAAATTCCTCTCACAACCCATTACCCATTACTATTTGATTAATATAACATAAACACCCTAACCCTAACCCTAACCCCCGCCCCCTCCTCTCCCCCCTTTCTCACAGTAGCCTCATTATCTGTGACGTAGGGCACGAGGATGGGCAGGATAGGGGGGGCCGTGGTGGATAGCACCTCCATCACCACCTCATCCCCCCCCTCAATCATCGTCTTCAGAGAAGGCACTAGATTCGCAACGTAGGTTCTGGGGGATGTTGTGGGGAGTTTAGGGGCTGTGGTAGGGGGGTTGGAGTGGTTGTTGTGATTGTGATGGTTGTGGGAGTAGTGGGGGTAGTGTTGGTGGTGGTGGAGGTGTTGGTGAGTGGTTATGATATTCATCCCTGGTTACTTTACTCAAACATTACAAGCCCAACCATCGCCAGACCTGAATAATCTACCCACCAATTCACCCATGCCCCCACCCACCCCTCACCTTCTCTTATTCACTCGTATGAGGGGGCACAGATGGGCAAACCAGGACAGGGCGACCCTCAAACTTCTTGCCCCCCTGCCCTTCCTCACCTCCTTGTACAACTCCCTTTGGATACGGCTCAGGTACGTGTGCTGGAGGGTCTGTGGACGGATGGTTGGTTGAGTTTGGATGGGATGGTTGGTGGTTTGTTGTGTTAGATACGGGAATGGGCTGGTTGGATGGTTGGTTAGTTGGTTGGTTGATTAGATGGTTGGTTGGTTGGTTAGATGGTTGGCTGGTTGGATAGTTGGGGTGGTTGGATGGTTGATAATGGTTGGTTGGTTGGATGAGTGGGATGTTTGGATGGGTAAGTTGGTTTATTTGGATGCACTGTTAATTGGTTGCGCCTTATACATGGTGTTTTACTTTAATTGATTTCTGATGATGCCCTCATAAATTAAGATTAATTTTAATCGAAAATGCATGAGAGATGCAGCCTCAAAGATGATGATGATGATGGTGATCATGATAATGATGATAAGGATGATGATGTTTATTTAAAATAACACATTAGATATATTAAATACAATAGATGTACCCTTGACCAGTAACCTTGACGATCCGGTTGATCGACTCTTCAGCAACTATCCTCACGTCCTGTTGCCCGTGGTTACACGCCTGCAGGAACAACTCTAGACTAGCACTCAACCACTTCGGGTAGTCCCTGGAGAGCCTGGTGATGATGATGATGATGATGGTGGTGGGGGCGATGATGGTGGGAATGATGTTGGTGGGAATGATGATGACGATGGTGATGATGATGATGGTGGTGGTAATGATGATTATGATGATAATGATGATGATGATGGTGGAAATGATGATGATGATAGTGGTGATGATGATGGTTTTGATGATAATGATGAGAAAGAGGAAATTAACCAAGATAATGACAATGATAAGAGTGAATAATAATAGTGATGATACAAATATTATGAGTGTTTCCAGTTATGGAATGAGAGTTTTTCTAAATGATGATGATCAAGTTATGAGTGTCCACTAAAAGCACCTGGAGGTTTCAGAGAGTAGAGCCTCAGTGATGATGTTGAAGTGCATCAACACATCCTTCTTGTTTTGTAACATATCCTCAAAGCTTCAAATTGGGTAAATCAATTTTTTTAATTTACATAATAAATTTATTCATTTTCATTTTTCTCATTTTATTCAAGGAAATGAATTTTTTAAAGTCTTACTTGAGGATAACACTCTCGTCAGACGGATCATTGCGAGAAAGAAGATTTAGAACCTCAAACGATTTTGTCAATTTCTCAATCATGATTCTAAGTCATAGAATCTAAGATTCTTAGAAGGTAAAATTTGTTTACACTTTAAAGTTTACACACATTTCAATTTTTGAGTTTGCTTCAATTTCGGTTAATTCGTTAAAATATTTAATATTATTAATTTTAATTTATAAAAAACCTGATTATAATATGTCAGTGACAATCTACGACGGCTTAGCAGCTGATCTTATTTACTCGCATCTAACTCAGATGACACTAATGACACTTTGAAAATTTAATTCTACAAAAAATTATTTGATCAAATGATTTTTAAAACGTATACAAATTGCAAAACTTAATTTTATGGATACACTTTAAAGTTGAATTGTCAAAAGTAACAATAGGGTTGATAGATTTATTATAAACATTAGTGATTTATTTAGAGAAATTATGTCAGATAAATAACATTTTTAATTTCTGATTTTGCATTTTTATGTGGAATTGTCTCATTTTATAATTTAGAAACACAAACACAATCTAGTGCCTAAAGATGTAATTGAAAAATTGTAGAATTATTAAAATATTAGTCATAAAATTAAACTGGATTAGTAACGTAGAAAAATAGTTTTACAAAATTCCTCCAGTGAAACATACTAATTTTCAAATTAAAATAAAAAGGTAAAAATACAATAAACAAGGGCTTAAGACTCCATTTCATCATTATCAGCATCTTCGAATTGACCTTCATCCCCCTCTTCACCATCTTCTTCCCCCTCCACAAAATGTCCTGAAATTGAATTGAAAAATTAGATTAATTATATATATACAAAATTAAAATATCAAAATAAATTATATGTCATTACATTAAACTCTTCAATTAAATTATTTAATTAATTGGGACTAGTTTTAATTGGGACTAGTTTTAATTAATTAAATGAAATTAAGTTATCTCCCACCACCATTTCACCATTGAGGAGATTCTCATTGAAATCACCCTGCCCCTCTTCCCGCCGTGGATCAAAGTCCTCATCGTCTGCTAATAACAATAATAATAATAATAATAATATCAATAATAATAATTATAATAAGAGCAATTTCATCAATACTCATAAATAGTAGCTTCATCACAATATACAATACAATGCAATACAATAAAATACACTAAAACACAATACACTACAACAAAATAAAATGCAATACAACACAATACAATACAATAAAATACACTACAACACAATACACTACAACAAAATACAATGCAATACAATACAATACAATACAATACAATACAATACAATACAATACAATACAATACAATACAATACAATACAATACAATACAATACAATACAATACAATACAACAAAATACAATACACTACAATACAATACAATACAATACAATACAATACAATACAATACAATACAATACAATACAATACAATACAATACAATACAATGCAATGCAATACAATACAATACAACCTTCTGAGTTGGAGTCGTCGTAGGGGTTGAGAGCGGACCCCTTGTTGATCGCCTCATACATCACCTCCACTTTGCAATTTATATTGCTCATTTATTTATATTCAAGTTTACAAAATAATTAATGAAAATTATTTATTTTATTATCTTTTATTATATCTAAAGATTAAAATTAAAAATGGTGATGTTATTTTAAATTATTATGAAATCTATTTCTTTAACTATGTTATATTATCTAAAGATAAAAACAGCAATGTTTTTAAATGTGAACTGACAAGATGATGCGTCTGCCGGGAGGAATCGGATCTCGATCACCTTCTCCTCGCCCTCGTTTGCAGGGGCATTATCAGCATCATCATCATAACCTCCATCTTCCATGTTGTCTGCTCCGTTCTCCATTCCATCTTCATCGTTGTCTGATACTAACTTCTGGTAGGCTGTGGGTATGGCGTATAGGTTTTAATTGATTAGATAAATGATTATTTGAGAAGAATTGGAAATTATTTGAATTCATTTTCAAATTAGTAAATTAATTGTTTTGAGCATATGTTTTGATAGTCAAAAAAATAAAATAAAACAAATTATTATACTAAGACAGCATCATCAAAATAAGTATAATCATAACCATGCATCATCATCATCATCATCATGACCATCAACATCATCATCAATACCACAAGAGAGGTTGCTGGCCATCATGTAGATGCATGGTTGGGGAAAGGAGTTCAGGTCCCTGGAGATGGCGTGCACGGTCAACGACTGGTAGTTTATCGCGAAGCCTCTTTCCTCCTCACCCACCCAGCATAAGTTGCTGTAAATATGGTTTAATTTTTCCATTTAAAAAGTGTTTCTATTTGTTATGCAATTAGGACCTAATTATTAGGTTTAACTAATAATAGCTTAATAACTTTTTTTAATGGTCTGTATTAATCACAGCCTAACAGACGCAGGCTATGTTACAATGGTTTTAGGAACCATAGTTCTATTAATCATTAATAATTAATGTTAACTGTTATTTAATTGTCTCAATGGTTTTGAGGAACAAAAATACCCAAGCAACCTGGACGTGACGTACAAGGTGCCACTTCCGATGTCGGTGCTGTCGACGAAGCAGTCTGTGCTGGCCTGTGTGTGCAATAGGCCCTCTGTGGGCACAGTAATCGGATGCAAATCCAGCATTTTTAGAAATTTAAATATTTAAAAACTAATTATGGAAAATAATTTTGCAAAAGATTTTGAGTGAATTCTCTTTTAAAATTGTTTTTTTATATCGAATTGATTTAGGAAAACAATCTTTTTCGAGTCATAGATACTCGTGCTGTACCAACTAAAAGTTAACATTCTTTTAAATAAGAGTTGGGAACTTTCTATGACGTATTAAATAACGATTTTTATAATTAATTTTTTCTTCTTTCAATAATATATTTTTAAAAAAATATTTTGATTTCAATTTATTTTTCTGCAAATAACAAACTGGCAATGAAATATGTCATCAAAAGCAGGATACAAGTGCAAAAAAACCATGAATGCTATTAAATCAACAAGTGGAAAGGCAGGTGATGCTAAAAGATAGACCAGTAAGAACAAATTGCATGGAAGGTGGGCTGTAATTTAAATAAATCCAATTTTTTTGAAATGTGATCAATAAATCGATCAATCAATCAGTAAAAAGATATTTAAAAAGAAGTGTACCAAAAAAATGAAGATGTGTCATCAATTGAAAAATTATAATGAAACGGAAAAGAATGTATAGAAAAAAGAATTAAGAGAGAAAAAAGTTTAGAAAATGACTAAAAACTCAACAGAAATTAATCAACTTGCGAATAAGTACTCATACTTAATAAAGAATCCTTCAATCACTTATGAAAACAAATCGTGCAACTCATAAACATGTAGACAATTGAAAAAAGTAATATTCGATTCAAGAGTAGATAAGAACTTTAAAAAACAAAACTGAAAAATCTATAACTTAAGAACTTCAGGCCATAAGAGCTCTAAGGTTTTTTTGGAAAATATCCAAGTTGGGGTTATTAAAAAAGAAGGTCGTAAGAGAGGGTGTTGGGGGAGATTTGAGTCACCCAAGGTTGGGAAATGGTTGATAATGGAAAAAGGAGGTGTGTGAGGGTGATGTAGGTCAATTTGTGGGTCAATAGGGCCAGCCACAGAGATAAGGGTGGCTGAGAGGGGCTTGGAGACACTGGCCTATCTTCTCACATCCTCTTGGAGACCAGTTCTGGCGATATTGGGTTATTGTTATGGCTATAAAATTAGCCAAAGCGAAATTATTATAAACTCCTTTATATAACACTGTAAATATTGTATTGGAATTCATTTACCTAATAATTTAAACAAAAAAGTAAAGTTAATTCAACGTAAATGTAATCAAACCTGCACAGCCATATCACACCAGTCCAGTTGCGCCACGCCCATCTCCATGTTGTCAAGGTGATGCTTCAGCACCTGCTTCATTATCACCATTGTGTCTCTGTACTCGTTTGAGCCGTTGCTGTTAGAATAATGGATGGATGGATGAACTATCATCATCACCACTGTCGTCAGCATAATCATTATCAGCATCATCGTCGTCATAATCATCATCATCATTGACATCGTTATTGTCACTATTAAATAATTCTTTTCTACCACCTATCATCCGACCCTACTACTATCACCCCCCTACTACTATCAGCACCACCATCACCACCCCTTCTACTACAATCAGCACCCCCACCAGCGCCACCCCTCCCTCCTTCTACTACTACCAGCACCACCACCTACTCAATAGGCCTCTTCTCGCCAGGGTCCCTACCCAGATGAAAGAGTAGAGGGTCGTTGTGGTGGTCTGTTAGGTTGCTAGTGGTCACCCCCTCAACATACTGACCAGGACAGTATTCGTAGCCCTGGATTTGATTGGAGGGGTGTAGGAGGTGGGTGGGGAGAAGTGATGGGAGGGAGGAGAGATAGGAAAAATGGGAGGGGGTAAAGTGAGAGAATGGAGAAAGAGAGACAAGGGTGGTGATGATAATGAAACTAGCATCATCACCATCCTCATCATCATCATCATTATCACCAGCATCATCATCATCGACTAACAAACTGCTGAGCTTCCACTGGAGTGGCCCATGTGTAGTAGTGCGCCTTGTAGTGGCCGTATCTTCCAGGTCATTTTCATTACATTTATTATTATTATCATCATTATTATCATTATTATTATTATTATTATTATTATTATTATTATTATTATTATTATTATTATTATCACTATTATTATCTCATTCATAATGGCCAAGCCAAAAACGATATAGAAAATCAAACAGCAACAACAATTCACCTGATATTAAAAAGCGCGTTTCCTCTATAGTAGAACACAGGCTTCAGATCATCATAATCATAATCACCCTTCACTTTTGCACCCTCTCCTCCCTCCCCCTCATCATCTACTTCGCCATTTTCTTTTTCCATTATCGCCCCCTTTAAACTCTTTCCGTCCAATATTAAATTCTTTGGTAATTCCACTTCCGCCAGGTCTGCAAGCGTGGGTAGCAGATCCATCAGGGAAGCTGGATGCTTGTATATCTGGGTAAGGATATCATCCTCATCAGCATCATCACCATCCTTCTCATCATCATCATCGTCATCCCTATCATCATCCTTCTCTTCATCACCACCATCATCATCATCACCATGACCATCCTCCTCATCATGTCAACCATCAATCATCATCATCATCAGCACCTGGGGCTTGATCTTTCCAGGCCACCAAGCAATCGCGGGCTCCCTCATACCACCCTCGTAAGTGGTCTGCTTGCCACACAAGAAGGGTCCATTGCTACCCCCTGAGGGTGGGTGGGGGTGGATAAGGGTAGAGGATAAGGGATGGGTAGAATGTCTTGGGTAGGGAAGAAGGGTGGAGTTGGTAGGGGTGTGGGTGGGGGATGTAGTGGGTGGAGGAAGAGGTGGTGAAGGTGGTTGGATGGACGGCGATGTGGTGAGGTTCATGATAATGATGTTGCCTTGAATCAGTCAGAACATCATTATTTTTTCATAATTATCAAAATCATTACTATTATCATAATCATTACTATCATCATAATCATCATCACCACCGTCATCATCATCATCATCACGTTTCCTGTTATTTCCGTAAAGGGGCACGCATGATTGTACATGATTACCGAACTATTATGACTACCACGACTGAAGCGTACGTCATCATCATCATCTTCCTCCTCTTCCTCCTCCTCATCCTCCTCCTCATAATCATCACCATCAACATTCTCCTCAAGATGACCACCATCCCATCATCATCATCATCATCACCATCCCACCATCATCATCATCATCAGCACCTTCTTCGTAGGCATAGGTGGCAGCCCCATTGTCTGACGAGAAGAAGACCATGGTGTCGTTTTGGATGGCGAGGCTCTTCAGCGTCTCCAGGATCCTGCCCACCCCCTCGTCCAGCTCCATCACTGCGTCTCCGTACCTTTGGAGGGGGTAGTGGGGTTGAGAAGGGTGGTGAGGTTGGGAAGGGTGGTGGGGTTGAGAAGGGTGGTGGGGTTGGGAAGGGTGGTGGGGTTGGGAAGGATGGTGGGGTTGGGAAGGATGGTGGGGTTGGGAAGGGTGGTGGGGTTGAAAAGGGTGGTGGGGTTGGGAAGGGTGGTGGGGTTGGGAAGGGTGGTGGGGTTGGGAAGGGTGGTGGGGTTGGGAAGGATGGTGGGGTTGGGAAGGGTGGTGGGATTGAGAAGGGTGGTGGGGTTGAGAAGGGTGATGGGGTTGGGAAGGGTGGTGGGGATGGGAAGGGTGGTGGGGTTGGGAAGGGTGGTGGGGTTGGGAAGGGTGGTGGGGCTGGGAAGGGTGGTGGGGTGGAAAGGGTGGTGGGGTTGGGAAGGGTGGTGGGGTTGGGAAGTGTGGTGGGGTGAGAAAGGTGGTGAGGTTGGGAAGGGTGGTGGGGTTGGGAAGGGTGGTGGGGTGAGAAGGATGGTGGGGTTGGAAAGAGTGGTGGGGTTGGGAAGGGTGGTGGGGTTGGGAAGGGTGGTGGGGTGCGAAGGATGGTGGGGTTGGAAAGAGTGGTGGGGTTGGGAAGGGTGGTGGGGTTGGGAAGGGTGGTGGGGTTGGAAAGGGTGGTGGGGCTGGGAAGGGTGGTGGGGTTGAGAAGGGTGGTGAGGTTGGGAAGAAGTATTTTGAAACAAAAGAGAACGGGGTTTGGTGGCAGGGCGTTGGAAAGGGTGGATGGGTGAGGATAGTTGATTTCCAGTTTATTTGTGTGTAAGGTTGATCAATCAAATAAATTTATATAGGGTAGGATGTTTGAGAATAATATTTTCTGGATCTGTCGAGTAAAACATAAAGAATTAACAACCTCCCATTCCCACTATCAACCCTCCCATCAACCTCCTACATTCCTTTTCAACCCCTCTCCCTACCTTCTCCTTCTTCTTTCTACTCTCTCCCCCTCTCCCTACCTTCTCCTTCTTCCTTCTACTCTCTCCCCCTCTTCCTCTCATCTTGCCCCATTCCCGCTGTACCCTTCTCCCCCTCCCCCCTCCCCATCCCACTCACAGTCCCCTCTTGCTCTTCCCCCGATGGGTGGGGGATGCGTAGAGGGGGGTGTGGGTGGCATCGGGTGCCCAGTACAGGAAGAAAGGTTCCTTCTCCGCAGCCTGTCGCTTTATGAACTCTATCGCTGCCTGTGGTGGTGTTGATAATGATGATGACGATGGCAATGATGATGATGGTGATGATGATGACGATGATGATGATGATGATGACGTAAGACACCTCGGTGTAGACTTGAGTGAGATTAGATATACCAAGCTTGTCGTCGATGTGCACTTCCTCGTAATACCTGCATGAGTGTACTAAACGTGCACAATTCTCATACAGAAATATGATAAATCATAGATAAAGGCAAACACAGAAACAAACACACACACATACGTACATACACACACATAAATAGATTCACATAAACACATACAAACATACATTCACATGCACACGCACACCACCTCCCAATCATTTCGGAGTCTTTGTAGAATGGGATGTTTGGAATGTACTTGTCGTCGTATCTGTTGTGGTGGTGGTGATGATGATGATGATGGAATCGGTTCTGGTGATGATGGTAGTGATGATAGAAAATATATTAAACATCATCATCATCATCATCATCATTGTCACCTGTAGTGGCAGTTGGGAGCTCCAAGCCACTCATGGAAGCCATGTTGTAGCGGTAGGTGCTGTTCTCTGTGGCCCAGATGCCTGTGATGATGATGATGATGATGATGATGATGGTGATGATGATGATGATGGTGATGATGATGATGATGATGATTGCATACCACTTTCCGATGATCTTGTTCCTGTAGCCAGCCTCCTTGAGGACCTCAGGAATGAGAAGTTCTGAAGCTGCTATGCCCCCTGTCACCTCTTGGGGCGCGTAAGCTGTGGTGATGATGATGATGATGATGATGATGATGATATGGGTAGTGGGGATGATGATGTGGGTGGTGGTGATGATGATGATGATGATGATGATATGGGTAGTGGTGATGATGATGTGGGTGTCTAACAGTTTCTAGCAAACTCTGTGGAATAGAAGCCGTTCCTAACTGGTAGTCTTCCACTAAGTAATGATGCTCTAGCTGTGTGTGTGTATGTATGTGTGTGTGTGTGTGTGTATGTGTGTGTATGTATGTGTGTTTGTGTGTTTGTGTGTGTGTGTGTGTGTGTTTGTGTGTGTGTGTGTGTGTGTGTGTGTGTGTGTGTGTGTGTGTGTGTGTGTGTGTGTGTGTGTGTGTGTGTGTGTGTGTGTGTGTGTGTGTGTGTGTGTGTGTGTGTGTGTGTGTGTGTGTGTGTGTGTGTGTGTGTGTGTGTGTGTGTGTGTGTGTGTGTGTTTATGTGTAACAAGTGCATTTAGTAAAAATATAAGTACAGTATCATCTGCAACAACAACAGCTTCAGAAGGTTGATTGGGGCGCGTATTATGTGCTGATGACACATAATTGCTGCTTGAAAGTGCAGTAAAATTGGTGTGGTGTGGTGTGGTGGGGTGTGGTGTGGTGTTGTGTGGTGTTGTGTTGTGTGGTGTTGTGTTGTGTGGTGTTGTGTTGTGTGGTGTTGTGTTGTGTGGTGTTGTGTTGTGTGGTGTTGTGTGGTGTTGTGTGGTGAAGTGTGGTGCTGTGTGGTGTGCTGTTGTGTTGTGAGGTGGGGTGTGGTGTGGTGTGGTGAAGAATGGTGCTGTGTGGTTTGATTTTTTAGGGTGGAGTGGAGAATGGCTTTGATTTGTGTTGTGTTGTGAAGTGATGTTATGGAGTGTAGTGTAGTGGTATGATGGAATGTGGTGTAGTGAAGTGTAGTGTGGTGTTCATTAGTTGAGTGAAGTGTGGTGCAATGTAAATCAAATTGGTGTAGTGTGTTCTGATAAAATGTGGTAGTTTGTGTTTTTTTATGGGAATATGTTGTATGTGATGTGATTTTTTGTGGCGTGTTGTATTTTTTTAGGGTGTTGTATGTGATATAGTGTAGTTGTGTTGTTGTGGAGTGATGCAGTGTGGTTGTGGTGTTGTGGAGTGATTCAGTGTGGTTGTGTTGTTGTGGAGTGATGTAGTGTGGTTATGGTGCATTAGGGAGTGAGAGGCAATGGGAGGGGGAGGGGTGAAGGGGGTGTAGCTTACAAGGGGAACAGATGGCTGAGGCGGAGTACAGGTCAGTGAAGAGAGCTCCCTCTGAAGCCATTTTGTCTAGATGGGGGGTCTCTCTAGAGGGGTTGCCATAACAACCAAGGTCACCCCACCCCATCTAGTGTTGGGTGGGTGGATAGGTTGAAAGCGTTTGGGTCTCATTTTTTGTGGTTTGTTTTCAATGATTTGTAAAAATTTTAAAGTTTTATAATTATGAGAATTTTGAAAAATACTTTGTTTTAAATTATGAAAGAATGATTCCCACATCATCCATCAGCATTATGATGAAGTTGGTTTTCTTTGGTTGAGGCGGAATTGTAGGAGACGGATGGAAAAGATTTCTTGAAAACTTTAAAGATGCACTATTCAATATATTGGCAAGAATCAAGAGCACAAATAACTCTGTGCAGTTGAAGGCCATTTTGTGAAGATTATTCAAGTTTTGCAAGTTTAAATATAATTCTTTTTAATATAATCTTTTTTTAAAACAATCTGAAATGTTGTATTCAGGTAAAGTCTACATGTAGAATGTGAATATATTTATTTTGCAGTTCTATATATAGTGCAGCGATATACATTAAACTGTAAAAATGTAATGAGTCGCTTTGATAATCTATTAGATTAAATGCCTAAGGTAGTTTGCTCACAGTATTTAAAAATAAAAAAATTATTTAATTTATTAATCCAACGCTAAACAAACTTAATTTCAGATTTGTTGATAAATATTTGTTTAATAATACTTTTTGAAGAACAGCTTGTTTTACCATTATGGATGTTTTTGAAAAATTGAATGAGTTTGATCATGCAAAGGAAACAAGCACAGATGTCAGCGCAATGGAAGTAACTGGAACCTCAGAAGAGAATCCGCATTTGCCAAAAAACGACACAAAGGAGAAATCAGAAGAAATTTCTTTTGACAAACAAGAAAAGAAAAAAAGAAAAAATGTTTCAAAGGGTGAGAGGGAAACAAGAAAAAGACCAAATTGCTTTTTATCTGTCCCAATTACAAATAAAGATGTAAGTGAAAATTATTAATAAATTGATTTTAATTGCATAAGTCCAATAATTATTTATGAAGCTATTTATTTTTTTTAATGTCACACTATCACCAGTCTCTTGAAAAGTTTAAAAAATTGATTGAAGACATGGTGAAGGTAGATGCAAACATGAAGAACATCATTATTCCCATTGAGAAAATCCATTTAACTTTAGGGGTGTTCAACATTGAATCAGATCAGCAAGTTGATGAGTGAGTGATTTAAAGCATACATTTCTTAATTTTACTATATTAAATTTTAATTTCATTATTTTTATGAATATTTATTTAGAAATATAGACGAATTTCATAGCCTACGTAAACGTCACTGAGATATGGCGAAAGAATTTTCTCAGTGGTCTTTAAGATTTTTCGGGTTTACGCCATGCTACTTAGTAATTCATTAACACTCATTTTTTTCATAAAACTCGTTATTTATCGTGGTATTTATTTTATTTTAAAATAATAATTTAAATTATTTCGAAATAATAACCAAAACTCAGTGCAAAGGATGCCATGGAGGCGAGCTTGCAAGAAATTAAGCAGACGGCAATCTCCTTTCCAATTGCAATGAGGCTTTCTGGCATGGGTTCATTCCCGTCTGGTGTGATGTTCGTCAAGATAGGTGGTTCTAAAGATTCAGCTAAAGAAGATGAGGTAAGAAAAAAAAATCTGGTGAAAAGTGAAGGTGATATCGAAAGCAAAAAAGAAATGAATGAACAAATGGGTGAGGATGACGACGTCAAAAACTTGGAGCAAGGAGGCGGGGGAGAGGTGGTTGAGTGTGGACAGAACACCCCTGAAAACGCCATTTCAAGTGGTCTTCTAGAAACCTCTGTTGGCGAGCTCACCCATGTTGAGAACGACGATACTGATCTTTCCAGCACTATCAACCAAATACAGACGATAGCAAGTAAAAATTGCATGGGATTATAGTCGGGATTATAGGTTTTTTACGATTTTTTGGATTTAAATCCCAAAAAAACCTAGATTTTATATATTTTATTAATGTTTCGGTATTATTTTGAACTTTAAACCTTCGACAGGTATATTGTTGGAGAGATTCAAAGACAATCATTTGGTTGACCCTTCTAACCACAAAGCATTCCAACCACACATCACTGTCGCAAAGGCTTCCAGAGCTTCATTCTATCAAAAGAAAAGTAATATTTTACTTTTTTTTAAAAGAAATAAATTGATAAAAGTGTAAAACATATTAAATTACTAAAAACAATCATTTTTAGGATACAAATCGCTGGTAAAGAAGGCGTTTAATAGCGTGGAGAATCAAGATTTTGGTTGTCAGATGGTTGAGAGGGTTGACTTGTGTTGGATGACAAGGAAGAAGGGATATAAAGGAATGGGATATGAAGTGATTCATTCCATCAAACTAGTGGAAGAGCTTGATGATGGTGAGATAATAGACGGTGCTGATAAAGAAAGTAATACTGATGTGGCTAAATTATAATTTATTTTTAATAAAAAAATTATTAAATAAATTTTTTTATATTTTAAAGTATATTACCAAATTCTAAAATCACATTTTTCGTTTGAGAGTTAAATGCACTTTTCAATAAATATTTCTTACGAAGTTGAATTAAAATTGTATATCATGGATAACTCTTCAATGAACAAGTCTTACGACACCAAAAGTGAACTGAAAACCACTGACGTTAAGGCAAATCTGAAGAGGGACTTCAGAGCCGAGAAGTACGAGGGAATGGAGTTTCCACTGTGTCCAGACGTCACCCTGTCGTACGAGAAGATCAAGAAGATCGGACAAGGAACTTTTGGGTGAGTTTTTTTTCCAGTTTATATTAATCACAGCCTGACAAACGCCGGCCATATTAGAATCCCTTTATGCGCTAGACTATGTTCATTCTTCCTCCATTTTATCTTCAAGCCAACATGGCGACAATTTAATAATTAGTTTTTAATTCCAATCCTCTATTCAACCTTTTAGAGAAGTCTTCAAGTCACGTTGTAAAAAGACCAAACGCCTGGTTGCCCTGAAGAAGGTCCTCATGGAAAACGAGAAAGAAGGGGTTCGTCTAACAGCACCAATTTTTTGTTTTAGCTACACATTGTGTTCTTTATTTTTATTTTGTTATTATGAACTTTTGGATGAGAATCATCCACCATTATTTTCATCCCTTCATTTATCTATTCATACATCCTTCAATCTATCTATCCATCCACCCATCTATTATGTATCATGCATGCATTCATCCATCTGTCTAACGACCATCCTCAACCATCACTGCACAGTTTCCCATCACAGCTCTGCGCGAAATAAGAATTCTGCAGCTCTTGAAGCACGAAAACGTTGTCAGTTTGCTGGAAATCTGCAGAAGCAAAGGTGTGGCTGGGTGGTGTAGTGTGGTTGTTAGGATGGTGTGGCTGGGTGGTCTCGAGTGGTTGGTAGGACGGTGTGGCTGGCTGGTGTAGTGTGGTTGGTAGGATGGTGTGGCTGGCTAAAAAATTATATTGATCATCACTCCAGCTATATCTTTTATCCCAATCATCATCATCATCATCCCAGCTTCATCCTTCATCATCATTATCATCATCACCACAGCAACCACTCACAACCGATACAAGAGTCAGTTCTACTTGGTGTTTGAGTTTTGTGAGCACGATCTTGCAGGCCTCCTCGCCAACCCTCAAGTCATCTTCTCGCTCGGGGAGATCAAGAAGGTCACACAGCAAGACACACACACACACACACACAAACACACACACACACACACACACATACACACACACACACACACAGGTGATGCAACAACTCTTGAACGGCCTCTTCTTCATTCACTACAGCAAGATCCTGCACAGGGACGTCAAGGCGGCAAACATCCTCATCACGAAGAGCGGCGTACTCAAGTTGGCCGACTTCGGACTCGCCAGGGCGTACAGCATCCAGAAGGGCCAGCAGAACCGCTACACCAACCGCGTGGTCACGCTGTGGTACCGACCACCGGAACTGCTTCTAGGCGAGAGAAACTACGGACCTGCGATCGACCTGTGGGGCGCTGGCTGCATCATGGCGGAGATGTGGACGCGCAGACCCATCATGCAGGGCAGCACCGAACAACACCAACTCACCCTCATCACGCAACTCTGCGGCTCCATCACGCCCGAGATCTGGCCAGGAGTCGAGGCCCTCGACCTCTTCAACAAGATCGAGTTGCCGAAGGGACAGAAGAGGCGCGTGAAGGACCGCCTGTGCAACTACGTGCGAGACCAGTTCGCCATCGACCTGCTCGACAAACTGCTCGTCCTCGACCCCAAACAGCGCATCGACTCCGACATCGCACTCAACCACGACTTCTTCTGGCAGGAGCCGATGCCAGTCGACCTCGCCAAGATGCTCTCGCAACACAGCACCTCGATGTTCGAGTTCCTTGCGCCCAAGGGGAGGACCATGACCCAGCGCATGCCAGTGCAGCAGCAACAGGCGCGCCAACACAACTCTTTTCTCAATAACAACGACCACAACTTTGACAGAGTGTTTTAGGAGTTTTTGTGCTTTTCTTGGTGATTGTGAAATGGGGCTCTTATTGAATTTCAGACTGGTTTTGTATAATAGCGACCTTTTAAAGCGAATTTTCAAGTGGTTTCGTGAATAAACAAACTTTAATTTCTTAATTTTTTTATTTTGAGAATTCGTAAATTTGTCAAAAAATAGAAAGTTCTAATGTGAATGAGTGGAAGAGTCGGTGCATGCAGCAAATGGCAGGTATTCCAGGAGATATACATGTAGCATATTTACAAGTTGAGTATATGATACAGCAATTGAAATTAAATTTACTTTTCAGCTCTGTTGCGGCATTCAGCCATCATCATCATCACCTCATCATAATCTCTTGTAGTCATTATTGATATATTATCCTCCTCATCATCGCATCCCTTCATCATGATAACAATAGCTATCATCAGCATCATCACAGTCGTATAACTTTCATGCCTAAATATTGCAGGTGTAAAAGATAACTTTGTATTGCAGAGATCCAACTGGCATGAGATCAAAAAGTCAACCAATTCACAATTCTTTTAAATATCCCAGTTTTTTAATAGCAATTATGCAGCGATTTTACATTGTAAAATGCTTCAACGCAGATTTAAAAATGCCATCTCAGCTTTGATTGCTATCAAACTATATTGTAATATAATGAAGTTTGTGGATTATATGGAGAAATCAAAGTTTCGACTGTTGGCATGGAATTGCTGGGTAAGTGTTGGTTATTCTTCACCTCTTAAATATAATCGTTCTACTTGAATAGCATTAACGGAAGTTCAATCCTAAAAAAAACATAATAGCATTTAAGTCCGCACGGTTTTTAATAATTTGAAAGTTAAAGCGTTTAATAAATTAATTCTTGTGGATGAATTCAGTTCAATTCAGAAGAGATCTTGGTCGGAGGCAGGGAGTTGTGCGGGTGACTTAGACGATTCGAAGGCTTGAATGTTCTTCACGCCTGAATCCTGGAGGGTGGTTTTGGAGTTGTGGTTTGTGCTAGGAAGGAGGGGAAAAACCGGTTTAAACCAATTTGTATCTATCATGAATATTTTAAATTTTATTAATTAAATATTTTTTTCAGGTTAGCAGTACCTTGAGCTCAATTTGATCAGCGGACGAAATTAATTGATTTTAAAAAGTTACTTTTCAAGAAAGTAACTTTAAAATAGGTAAAAGAACGCCCTCTGTCGTGTTATAAATGTTTTAAAACATTCGAAATATGGTCTCTATATTAACCTTTACTCAAGGAGTAGTTATTTTTGTCTCCACTAATCGTATAAACGGTTTTGAAATGAGAATTGGCCTTTTATTCACAACTAGGAAGTATTTTATTTGAAAATTCATTTATGCTTTTCCTGATTTGCATTAATTTGTTTTAATTTTGTCAATGTAAAGATACTAGAAAAGAAAATTATTCCCAACTATAAAACTAGAATTTATTTATTTAAGAATAATAGAAACGTTTAAAAAATAAATATCGGCTGAAACTAGTTAAATATAAATTATATTATATTATAATAAGCACGACGTCATTTTTGAGCGGGAAATATAATACGCTTATTTTTACGAATGCACTTTTAGCGACGTTCAAAAAAGCAAATAGCTCACTTTATTGAATAGAAATCCAATTTAATAGAAAGAAAGACAATTAAGTTATCGAAAGAGCCTACATGCCCCCCTTTCAAGCAAGCAAGTAACTCGCAATAAACACTCATCAAGTCTTAATTGTTGGCTTTGTCGTGAATTAGTTAATTCCATTATGAATGAATGCATGCATGCAATTATGAATGAATGCATGCATGCATAGTGAATTGCTGAATCAGATCGCGTTAATGGATTCGTTTTCAAATGTGTAAATTTACTTTATCTTTTCTGCTTTGAATACAAACGCCATGTAGGATAATAAATAAGCAGCTGTCCATACACTCTTATGGTGTGTGTGTGTGTGTGTGTGTGTGTGTGTGTGTGTGTGTGTGTGTGTGTGTGTGTGTGTGTGTGTGTGTGTGTGTGTGTGTGTGTGTGTGTGTGTGTGTGTGTGTGTGTGTGTGTGTGTGTGTGTGTGTGTGTGTGTGTGTGTGTGTGTGTGTGTGTGTGTGTGTGTGTGTGTGTGTGTGTGTGTGTGTGTGTGTGTGTGTGTGTGTGTGTGTGTGTGTGTGTGTGTGTGTGTGTGTGTGTGTGTGTGTGCGCGAGCGTACGTGCGTTCCGTATGCCTTTATGTAAACATATTTATAAACAAAGTCGAAAGCATAAAGCTTTAATAGGAACACAACGACATTTAGAGTCTTTGATACACCGTATGACGTCACCGTATGATGGCCCGTGCATTATCCCGAATGAATGGAAAATGCCTTATTTGTTGCTGGTGTAAATCACTATCATCATCATCATCATCATCATCATCATCATCATCATCATCATCATCATCAAGATTAAGACGTGTTTGCAATTTAATTTAGAATTTCTTTACATTTTCTTCATCCCCGTCATACTTTTTAAAGTATGAATAAAAAATGATTTGACTTAATATTTAAAAAAAATTAAAAATGATTTAACCTAATAGTAAACATAAATGTAACATGATTTAACCTAATAGTAAACATAAATGTAACATGATTTAATTTAATATTAAACATAAATTATAATTTTAGAAGTAATAAATATAAACAAAATGTAGAATTATTTGTGGCGTCGGATGTAAATAACCAGTTAATGAATGTTTAAGCGACAATATAATCTATTTTTCTATTTCAAAAATGTTTATTTTACGATTTAAATTTCTGTCTGGTCGTTTTTTAGTTTAATCTTTTCATTGAAAGGTTTGTTTGTTGTTTTTCGGTTCTTTGCCAATCGTTTCTCTGCAAAACTCAGCAACTGAATTCCATCATCTTTGTAGGAATCATCAGCAATTCCTAAACATTCCTAATTCATTCATGGCTTTCGGTGATGCTTGTGATTGTGGTTGTGGAACGTAGGTAATTAAAAATAGTGATAATAATTTCAATGATGATAAAGATGAAGTGATGATGATGATGAGGTGATGATGATGATGAAGTGATGATGATGATGAAGTGATGATGATGATGAAGTGATGATGATGATGAAGTGATGATGATAATATAATGATAAAGCAATGATTAATCGTGTGGCTTTTAAAAAGACCAGGCACTAATGATGATCCAAATGGTGTTATTAATGGAATTAATGGGTGTTTATGACAAATATCTGCAAGTTATTTGTTATCTTTTGTCCACATGACGTCATTAAAACATCTTTTATGGCGTCTCCGCCTACCAATGTAAACAAAAGCGCGGGAATGATTAGATTAGGGGCTGGTAGAAGAGTGTGGGAGATGGGACACAACAAGTTGAAAGAGGTTTGGTCCTCCTTTTGAAAGGGCTGAGTGGACGAGCAATTAAAGAAAAATGAGAAATGCTCATCGGAAATTAAGAAGTGATCAATGAATATTAAAAAGATTTTTTTGCATTTTTCCGTTGATCGATAGAGACGCTAAGTTTAAAAATTTAATTTCTATAATTTAATTTTTTTCAATTCACTTTTCCAAAAAAATGTATGAAAAGTTATACAATGAAAAGATCAAATGGAAGCTTTGTTCGGGCTCAGACGGTTAAAATAAATGAATAATAATCTTGAAGCTGAAAATACCCACGTGTTTGGAGTGCTGGAGAGGGGTGCAGTTCTCTTGGGGGTCGTCGTCGTTGTTGTTGTTGTTGTTGTCCGCTGGCAGGGAGTTGGAAGAGGAGAAGTTGTGAGGGGCGCTGAAGGGAACAGGAAGAGAGGAGGGTGTGAAGGGAGTGGAGAAGGAGGCAGTGATAGAAGTGGCTGCTTGGGAAAAGTGTCTTTGGGAGGTTTGGAGATCGAAGGGGTTTGTCAGGTGCAGTGGTTCAGAGTCAGTTTGGCTTCCTTCGAAGGGGTTTGAGAAGCTGATTCTGATGCCAGAACTTGTTAGCTGCTCTTCCAAGAGATGCTTGTGGTTGGATGAGTTGTAGTGGTTGTGTTGGTGGTTGTGTTGGTTGGTGTATTTAGGGAGGTTGGAGTTGTTGAAATGGCTAGAGTACGGAGGGCTTTCATGGTCCAATTGTTGAGAACTTTGAATGGGTTGATTGGAGTGGAACGAATTCTGGTGACTTGGGTTGGAAAGATGGTTGAGAGGTTGGTTGGGTGTTGGGTTAGGTGGTTGGTTGGGGGGTTGGTTGGAGGGTTGGATGGAGGGTGGGTGGCTTGGTGATGACTCATCATCAAGCATCTTCTTTTCCGATGATGGAGATTCCTGTTTCAGTTGATAAGGACAATGCTGAGAATTTTGAGAAAAATAATAACTTTAAATAAAAAGAATTAAATTAAATTGAAATAATAAATAAAATGATTTAAATGTGTATAAAATCAATGAGAAGAGATCGGAGACCTTGTTACCAAGGGATGATTTGTAGATGGCGAGCTGTTTGAGGTACTCTTTCTTCGCTGTCTCCATCTGACACTTGTAATACTGCCGACGAAAAAAATAAAATGAAAAAGAGGAAAAAGAAGTTTAAAAATATTCTTATAATCAATTAATAAATGGTGCAGCTAATTTTGGGTAATGAGGTTCCAAGCCATGAGCATTATCAACTTCATCACCCTCTTCATCACAATTATCACTGCCAGCATTTTCCTCGTCCAGATTATACAGGTTTGATTTTTTGTTTGAAAGTTTTTTTTAGAGATTTAACTGTTTATATTGGTCTCAAGAAAGCGAAAGTTTAGACGCAAGAGTGATGTTAGCATGGAATTTCCCATCCAATCCCACCATTCATGCATCCTCTGTCTCCAATCCTTATCATATGTTTCTGTTATTACGTTGTACAAGGTAGTTTGCTATTCATTGGTTTTTTATTGATTCATTTGGTCCATTCGAGACATGAAATTGTTTTTCGAACGAGGACTATAAACGTTTTAGTGCCGAGCGCGTTCGTTTGAAAGCAGTAAAGTAACTCTCTCAAAGGCATAAAAATAGGTTTGAAGACTCAACTAGATTAAAAATTGTAGAAATATTTTATGGAATATTTGTAAAGCTTCATTTCCAATAGTTGAAAACGTATGTATGTATAAAAAAGTCTAAATGCAATAAAACAAAAAAACATTTTTTGATTGGAACGTTTACAATTTTCCAATAAAAACGGAAAAAATAGCTTACATAACCTTAATAAAATGTATAATATAAATGGCGGACAAAATAATAGCTTACATAAAGAAATAAAAAATAAAAAGATAAATTTAAAATAAACAAAACATCCCGAATCTAAGCAGAATAGATAAACGAAACCAGCCATTAAAGTCATTACACCGCTAACAAAAACGGGAAAAAAGAATTTAAAAAAGAGCATAAAAAAGCATAAAAAACAACAATAAAGAACCTTAAAAGTTGAAAATATTAAAAATGACAATGAATAAAGAAAAAGAATGCATCGATGTTGCGACCAGCAGTACTGACTTATGTGTTCCTTTGAGGCCTATTCAAAAACAAAATATATAGAAAATCAAAATTAAAATAAAAAACAAAATCAACAAAAAAAATTAAAATCAACAACTACAAAAAAATTAAAAACTAAATCATTAAAATTAAAAATAATGTAAAGATAAACAAAATTAGAGTAACAAAACACTGTATCAATGACAACACAGAACATAAATACTGACAGCAAATACGACCTTAAACAACCTACAGAGCAAGAACACTTCTGACATTTTACCAAAATTGCAATAACTTGTTTTAATCTAGCATAAACACACTCAAAAATCATTTTTAGCGTTGCAATTAAAAAAAACTTTTGCCTATCGATTACTCTCAATTTTTATTTTCTTCTATTCTCCCATCATCCCCCCTCAGCCATTTTCAATTCGTTACAAATCACTTTTTCATAAAATCCTCTTTTCTTTTCAAAACTTTACTACTCCATTTCTCCCTCTAACAACACAACACTCCCTCTAACAACAAACAAAGGCGCTCTTTGAA